>JAQFZL010001282.1:0-10899 GCA_034695685.1 Galumna lanceata | reverse complement strand
ATACATTAAAATGTATATCAAAACAAATAACCAATAGTTTTACTAATAAACTTATATGTTATGTTTCAAAATAAGAAGTTTAAAGTTTCAAATAGTAGCTAGATTATATGTTATATAATCTTAGATAACACAATCTTGAATGTTGATTCTGAATGAATTGTATTTAAATTATATGAATAGTGTTGGAACAAAAGAAGCAGGGTGATTTTTTTTATAAACATTTCCATTAACATCAGATAAAAGTGTCTAGGATGATTGTGGCGCCAATGTTATATTAAGACAACCTTGGACATCTCTGTCGCGAAAAGAAAATATTTTTTTTTTCTAAACTATTTTAATTTGAATTCAATCTAAGGCTTCAGAATTTTAAATTTTTTAATCCCCGCCCTATCCCTGAAGTGTCAAAAAAGAAAAAAAATCATCACTCGGGAAATCATAGATTATGGCGACCTAACATCAAATATCATGGTGAATTTACATTTATCAATTATGGTCAGTGCACATAAATTATCTAGGGAAGTTTAGAAATATCATAGTTATAACAATATGTTTATAAAGCACTTCATTTTGAAAACATTGACCACAAATATAATTCATATTAATTTAGTCAATTATATTACAAATATAATTATGTTTTAACTTTTCCTCTTTAAGATGAATTACATTACTGAAAGAAAATTTATAATTCTAAGAACTAAACATGCTCATTCTTCATTTAATAAAACTCATTGAACTTGACGTTAGCTTTTCTGATATCCTCTGTCCTAGATCATTCTTTTATTATAGTATAAATAGTATAATAATTACAGAATGTTAATACCTATATATAACTTATATTAATGTACATGAAATGCATTTAAAAAAGTGAACAAAAATAAAATCAATTAAGAGAAGGGATCGTTTAATTTAAATTAAATTAATTGAATCTTTCAATGATAGACAACCAGTCAATTTCAATTCATTAATTAATAAAAAAATACCTTGATTGTCGTTTATAATGATTGTCGTTTTAACATAAAAAACTATTAATCTTCAGTTATACTCGAAATCAAATTATTGTTAATTTAAAACCTATAGAATAACTCATTTATGAATAAAATTTGATTAAATAAATATTTGGTTAACCAAAGAATTTATTTATCGGATAACTAATGATCCCTCGATTTAAGTAAAATATGATTTATGCAAAAAATTTTAAATAAACCAAATTTTAGCTTAAATCGAGTGTAGACTGTATGTGGAAAATTTCTGGCAATAGCCAGAGGGCTATTTTAGTGCTTTCAGGTGTTCTTCGCCTCAATTCTAGTTCTCCATCGAATCGAAAGCAACACATAAATTGACGCAACGATTAAACTCTCCTTCGAAATAGGGAGGGCTTTGGACTAACATAACATAAATATAATATTCTTGATTTACAAGAAAGCGATCATTAAAGGAAAGTTAGTTCACACACACTTTGCACCACTTCTTAGCACCAGTTCTCGAAATAACTGTATTAATATGTTTTAATGTCAAATATGTTTCAATGAATGTCCGTTTAGTGAATGTGTTTGTGTTTTAATGCATGAAAGACATCAAACCCTAAATTATATCAAAATCGGTATAAATACCATTGGATTCATCTGTTGTCGGCTTCGGTTAATTTCAACGAAATGCTGGTGCGAACAGCACTTATAGCTATAATACAGGTATGTTATAATGAACTGAACTTGATAGATCAGTCAAATGTGAAATAAACAATATTTATGTAAAGTATATTATGCCACCCAATCTTTCTCTGGTAATATCTTTATATCTTTGTATCTATTGCTGTGACCATAACTACATAAATATATAGATGTTTTAATTACTTATTTTGAGCCGGAATTTTCTCTAATGACATATATTCTGATGAAAATAAAATCTTTTTTTGCAGTTTAGACACAAAAAATGATCCCACCGTCAGCTCTTAAAAGTCTGACCTAGAATTTAACAGGTTTCCTGTCTTCGAATGCCCTCCATATATACAGTTCGGAATCGATAATATTAACATAACGGGATTAGCTTTTACTTAATAATATCGGTTAGTTAATACAAGAGACAACTAATCAATGAATGGTAAGATGTAATAACTTTTGAGTATCACTTCTATAATCTCATAGATTTCAAAAGGTTTTCCAAAAAGTTAAGAAAAAAATGCTGACATTTTTCATAAAAAGTTATAGGAAATCATTTAATATATTCATGAAATAATCTTTTAGTTAATATTATCAGTTATTTTATAGTAAAATATGTTTGTGACCAACAAATGCTTAATTTTAATACTCCTTAACATTGTTTGACATACAAACGGTAGTTTTATTTGTTGATTAATTATTGATAGTTGAGTTTTATTAATAACTAATAATGGTAAGTTCTTTTGTCAAACCTAACGATTCTCAACTGTACAATATTTTACCCAAAATTTGAAATACAGAAAAAATCTTAAGTTTTCTTTTTATAGAAACTAGGTAATTTCAATAAAACGTATAGAGTATATTCCTCGAGATATATGAGCCATGTATTTGATATACCACTGAAAGCACTCCGTATTTTTAATGAGTTTGATAAGTGCTCTAGGCAAAAATAAAAGTCGACTTTTAGTGAAATCTTAAATTTTTTAAATCAATGATACAAAAGATGTTTTTATCGTCTGAAAGAAAATCATTTTATAAAACCAAAACTCGTACTAAAGATTTATGATTTATCAAGGTAGTATCTCTGATTTTCCCATTTGATTATAAATCTTTGTGTAGTAAAACATATTTATAATATTAAGACATTTGTTATACTCTTCTGAATACAAATGTTTGATTGAAATGAAAAAATTGATAAGTGATTGATATAAAATTCTTATAAAAATGATCTAGATTAATTTCAATGTTTTCAATGAATGCCTTTTGAGAAATAAATGATTGTTTGTTAGAAAGTTTCCCTCAAACTATTCTAAAAATATAAATGACTGAAACAATTATATTCAAAACAAAATTATTTTCTTAAAAAAAACTATTAAATGAATTCAATTTAGTGAATGTAATTCAGATTTTATAGCTTTAGGTTCTTGTGTTGATTCAAAGGGCAAATGTTTTACTTAAAGTTAATTAAGTTTAACCACTGATCGGATCATTTGTTGTTATATTTTGAGAATAAAATTTTTGATTTAAGTAAACAAATGTTTGAAATAGGAGTTATTGAAAACTTGCGATCATTGATATAATTTTCTTCACCCAAAGACTAACCACAAGTTTATCATAAATTAGGTTTTCATTAAGGGTTAGCATTGAAAGGGTTACCGAATTAATTCAGCCAAAACTGTCCGCTAAAACCAATTAATGTCCCCTTAAATCAATTAAATGTAACTTTCATTTCATGAAATATCTATAAAAAAATTGTGATTCTTTTGGGAATAAATTATAAAATTTACGAAAACTTTTCAAAGTATTAAAAAAACTTTAACTATTGGGAAATTTCTTGGTTTTATCCAAAGACTCATCACAACTGCCTTTAAAACGTTATAAAATATAAAAGTAAAAAGTTTATCTGCAAATCAATACACCACTTGAATAAATGTTCAATCCTTTGAAAATTTTCCTCTCAAATGAGAGACATTAAGAACAGATAACTTACACTGAAGTTCATAAATTCGCGAATGAGAGACACATTTGTGTTTGTAATTAAAAGTAGAAAAATAGTTTTCAAGGACTATAATTACTAATTGAAGGTTGAAATATAAAACTGGACTTATGTCCCAATTATTACAACGAATAATATACTTAACTTAGATTTTAATTATTTTAATACTATTTTCTAAAAAGTTTCCCCATTTTATTGTTTGAGTCTTAATATGAAATTAATTTAATGTAATTTAATGTAATTATTGGATAATCGGATATATTAACTCAAATTTTAGAGAAGAGTTTAATTGGTTTTAACTGTTTTGGAAGTTTATATTAATTAAGAACTCTTTTAAACGGAATAACTGTTAAAAGTTTATCTCATTTTTATGAGACTTTTCAGACTTTTTTATGTGATTTATTAAAATCAGTTTTAGTGTAATCTTAATCTTATGCGGACATCAAATATCAAATACGAAATGATTTTAATGACAAAACTCTCACACATTTCTGAATAATGCGGAGATTGCGAGACATCAAAATTCAATTAAGTTTAAGATTAATACATACCTAAATTTTGGAGTTTAGGTCAATTACCATCCATTGCCCAAAAGTATCTAATCTATCGATAACTGTGTCTTTGAGTCAGCCTTGAGTCTGAGCTTCTTAGGCGAAAATAAGTCACTTTTAAAATAGTAAGCAAGGACATTTCACAAGAAACAAATGATACTTGAATTCATGTAAATATTTAACGTTTCATTTCATAACTTAATTAACAATTCATATCATATTTTGTTTAACTATACTTTTTGTAGCCTTAAAATTCTCAAATTTAATTAACTAGTTCATTTAAAAATTACACTCTATATAATAATTATTTCAACACTTTATGTTTCACCCTATACCAGTGTATCATGGTCAATTATTTATAAAATTGAGTGAATCACTAGTGACCAGTAGTGATGAATATAAATGACATTAAAAAATTTCCATTAAACTGTTTCATGAATTGTTGCTTGTTCAAATGATTAAGCGCTTTTTAATATTAGGTTTTAATCAGAAACCTTCAAAATTATGATTTTTTCAAATCATTCATAAATATATGTCAATAAATTGATCAGGGTTCATTTATTTTTATTTTAGTTAATAAACACAAAGGAGTCATTTAATTTTCATTAAAGGTTACACATAATTGTCACCAAACAGTTGAAAGTTTAAACTTTAACTATTTATACTTACTTTAAACTTTTGAAGGTTTTAATTAAAAACTTTCAATAGATTTTTAAAAGAGATTTTAAAAGAGATTAACTTTCATATGATTATCCCTTTTTATATAATATTCCTTTTGAACAAATAATAAGTTTTTAAGAGAATTTTCCCAAAAAAAATAAGTCATTTATTATCGATTGATTAAAATAAAATTTAATTTCTTTTTAATACAATATTACAGTTATGGCTTATGAAGTGTGCATTAGGAGCGGGGCCTCAAATAACTTCCCTCAATGTTCAGTGCGATCGGACCGGAATGAGAGTTAATGTCAATTTTGACACAGAATTTAATGGAATAGTTTATTCAAAAGGACATTACGCAGACCTGGGCTGTCGGTGAGCCATCATTTTTTTTCATTATATAAATAAATAAGATTTTTTCCATAAATTAATGACTGAAAGTGAAACTAATTATTTATTTTGTTTATTCATTTTATTAAATTTTAATAAGAGATTAATTTTGATTCATTTTAATCATAAAAATATGAAAACTTTATTTCGTGGAAATTAAGAAAATTACCTTTTATTGAATTTATTGCATTTGATTTGCACTCATTTTTATTTGTGAGTTGTGGTGAAATAGTAAACTAGAGAATGAAATCGGATTGACTTGGACTCAGTCGGATCGGATTTTACCTTAAATATATAAGAATCAGATTAGACTTGAGCTTAAAAAAATTCTCCGGTCAAACAGGCCCTGATAATAACCAAGAAAATATAATTAGGAACTGCTAATGATTTTCTCTATTCACTAAAATAGAGAAAAGTGTTTAGTATTCTTTTCATAAAAATTATACATATTTTTCATCCTTTGGTACAATTATTAAATGAACTTACATTTTATGAGAAAAATAATAATTAAATAAAAAATAAATTTCTTATAATTCTTGAAATAAAATCTTTTCGGATCATATCTTCATGTTTTTGTCTGATTTGATCTTTTAATGCGCATTATTTCTACTTAAAACTCGATTTCTTGATTTAAATGATAAATGTTATAAGTATTGATAACTTTTCCTCAAATTGTTTGACTGAATATAATATGAGAAAACCACAAAAGATAGTATAATTTGTGTCGATAGTGTCCAACAAATCAATCATTAATTGTATTTTTTGTTTTTTCATAAAATTTCCCATAAATTGATTGCAGGAAAACTTTTAAACAATTCTAAGAAAATTTTGTTTTTGTGATTAAAATTACGATAAACATATTGATTCATATATCCAGTTCTTTTTTGTATTAGTTTATTTTTGAAATGAGCAATTTCATTTTATTTTTCAAATGATTTCAAGTAATTTATTCGTTAATTTAACTTTGAATTTATTTTTGAAAAAAGGTTTATTTTTAAACGAATTCATAGATTGATATAAAATTGTGCCAAACGTTGAATATATTTATATATTTTTTTCTTTTTTAATTAATTTAATACCAATTTATGCGAAATTAATATATTTCAATAGATATGAATTGAGATATATTGCAGGTATCAATTTGTTCAAAAAGTTTTAATAAATTTTGACATTTTATTTATGTATTTAATGACAGTTATGTACAGCCAAGCGGTGCCCTAACGGCCGCCGATTTTGCCATTCCTATCGACAAATGCGGTACAAATACACTGGACATCGATGGCGAAGACGGCACTCCCCCTAAAAGAGGCTTTGAAAACATTTTAGTTTTCCAAAATGACCCGACATATCAGGAAATGTTTGACCATGCAAGAATGGTTGTCTGTCGATATACTCTTGAGGATGATTTCGATCTCAAGGAAAAAAGAGTAGTGTTTAGACCCGTTGTTATCGATATGTTAGATGTCGTCAGTGTATGTCTATTACAACCTCTTAATTATAAACTCTTGGAACTAATGTATAATTTTCAGATACCTGTCAGGGATGCGGACGGACAACAATCTCGAGTCGACTGTTGGATGGAAATTACAAAAGGAAGGTTCCCACAGACCAGTCCTATTGATAGTGCAGTTAAAGTGGGAAATCCATTAACGTTAGCCATCTTTGTGAAGGACCCCCGAAAAAGAACTGATTTACGCGTAAAGGATTGTTATGGTGTGCTCTTCAAACAAATTTCTTTAATTCTTTTCTAAAATATAATATATGTTGAATAGCATACGACGACCCACAAGTGGCCGAAACCAATGGTCCGGCTCTTCTACAACTCACTGACTTCGATGGCTGTCCAACAAAACCTAAACTGATAGAAGTGTGGAGAAGGACGCATAACACCGGACCCACCGGTGCCACTATCATAGCGTTTACTACTGTCACCGTAAGATTTTTTTTACTATTAAATAACAAAAGTTCTGTTACAAAACACTTGGTTATACCCCATAAACAACTTTTAAAAAAATTAATGACTTCTTTATTACTTTAAAAATGCCTTCAATTTAATAAAAGTATAACACTATTGATATTAAGCAAAACCAATGGTATATTGCATTAATACCATTAGGCGTTAATGATTAATGTTTTATCGAAAGTGTTTTCTCCGATAAAACCATTTTATGATTTATTTTCCATTAGTTTTTATGAGAAAAAAAGTCAAATTAATTGAAAATTGGATTCATTTGAATCAAAGACTAACTAAACGTTATTTTATAAATATTCTGTTTACCACTTAACGGACAAATAATTAAATAGATAAGTGCTTCGCTAACTTCATTTATTACTTTGAATTGTTCATTGCTAACAGTATTAACCTGTGCTCACTGTTGAGCCTCACGTTTGCCAATTTAGTAGGCATTGTCTTTATCTGATTATTAGTCTCATTAGAAGTAAAATTGGTTTCCCTTTTTTTTTCTTTTTTCTAACAACTGATACCTTCAAAGGCTTGTCGTTGTTATCATCTGATCAGAGAAATTAGTATTTCTTTTATCTGAAAGAATGCTTTAATTGATATAAAAATATCGATTTAATACAAAGACTTAAAATAATTAAAGTCTATAATAAGTTTTGTTTCTTTTATGGCTCAATGTTTTGGTTTAGTTATCATTTTCGTGATCAATGAAAAGCCTTACCTCTTATGAAAAAAATGATTAGGGATTTGACAAAAGAATTGCTCCCATTTTGTTACCAAATGAGTCATGACTTGTAAATTAATGCCAAAACAAGAATTATATTCCACTCAATTTGAATCTATTAAAAACATTAATAAATTATATTTCAATTTTAATGATATGGCTTTTGATTATTATTAATGATATCATTTAGACTCTAATAACTTATTTAATCAGTTATTCAGTCATTCAGTCTTTACTTTTTAATCAAATTTTACTCCAAAAAAGAACATATATTTTACTCTGAATTTGAATTTTAGCTAAAATTCTAAAAAAATATGAATTTCTTATCAAAACAGGCCTTTAAATTCCCGGATCGACCGGATCTTCAACTGACCTGTAATATAGAATTGTGCAGAAATTCATGCGCTCAGCGGTGTTCCGCTGAATTGCCCGGACCAGTAGACATGGGAACCTGGACCAGACCTATCGATGACGGGACGGTACCATCTGGTGGAGGGGCCACAACTGAAGCCCCTTCACAAACAACTGAAGGCACGGATAGTGAAGAAGATGGGGATGAAGGAACAGGTGGAGAGGCATCTACAGAAGCACCGGCAGAAGATGGCGGAGAAGAAGGGGGTGAAGAGGCATCCTCTACAGCAGCGCCGGCAGAAGGCGAAGAGGAAGAAGAAGGAGGAGAGGCTTCTACAGCGGCGCCCGCAGAAAATGGCGATGAGGGCGGAGAAAGTGAAGAGGAAACCCCCGCAGTTACTGAAGCCCCCTCTACTGATTCAGAGTCCGACTCTGATTCAGAATCGGAATCTGAGTCTGAATCGGGTGGAGATTCGGAAGAGGCGACGACCGCTGCCTCAGCCGGTGGTGAAGAAGAAGAGTCTGAAAGTGGTGGAGATAGTGAATCAGAAGCCACTACCGCAGCAGCAGAAGAAGAAGCCGCCACTGAAGCAGCAGAAGAGGAAGCCTCAACTGCAGCTCCGGCTGAGGATTCTGAAAACGAAGCGGACGGAGAGGAAAGTGAATCGTCTGATAGTGAAGAAACTAAAGAGTCTGAACCCGAGGCTAAAGAAAATGACTCCGAAAGTGATTCAGAAGATGAAACTTCTAACGAAGAGGACTCCGATGATTCCTCCGATGAGGACACTGCTGAAAGTCGGGCCAAAATTAAGGCCACTCCTAAAGCAGCTAAAAGTCAAGCAAAGACAACAACGACCACAACCACCACCACAACAACAGCCCCTCCGACCACCAAAAAAGCCAAAAGCACTAAAGCGGCCAAAACTAAAGCAAAGACAGTGGCTACGACTCCTAAACCGAAGTCACCAAAATCTGCGGCACAGATCAGACCAATTGATGCGATTAATTCGATTGTAGAACAGGTCCATTGGTCGACATCAACATTACGACCGCTGAGAGAACTCATGGATTTGAGCCCTAAAACTAAATCAACACAAAAATCGAAGAAAAACTCTAAAAAAGTGTCGACAAAAGCAACGACAACCACAACGACAACCACTACCACAACCACTACAACAAAGCCAACGACAACGACTACCACAACAACGACTCCGCCCTCAACT
This sequence comes from Galumna lanceata, assembly GCA_034695685.1. NCBI lineage: Eukaryota > Metazoa > Arthropoda > Arachnida > Sarcoptiformes > Galumnidae > Galumna > Galumna lanceata. The sequence goes on along the minus strand of JAQFZL010001282.1, from coordinate 1,389 downwards.
ACTACTAAATCGACTAAAAAATCTAAAAAAGCGAAAAAATCGAAAAATACTTCGACGACAACGACTGAGAAGCCCTCAAATCAAGTGCGAAGAGCGCGGGCGCCCTCAGTGTCTCACCCTGATGAATTTCCTCATCTCCATATATTAGAAGACATGAAGAGATCTTTTCCTACTCGAAGACCAAATCCATTGTTAAAATTACAATCGATGTCACAAACAAAGGGTACGACACCTAAACCTGTGGATATATCATCGATTGTTATAACTGAAGTAATATCTCTAAACTCAAGTTCTGTCCCCACTCTTAGACCACAAATTCAAAGGTATAGATATAACATTAATAACAGAGGAAATCCATCGCTAGTCTCTCAGAGACCGAGAAAAGAAAACCCTCTTTTATCCCAAAGTGAAGACGTTTATGAAGACCCAGAGTTGGACTCATTTTCACAATTCAAACGATTCCAAGCAATGAGAATAAGACAACCCAACCATCGAGTGGTCCGATCTATAGATCTTAGTAATACCGATCCAAATAGTAAAGTGATCTTTTACACAAGTATTCATTCTGCCATCCAGGTTATTTGAACCTTAAACTTATTTTAGTTATTTTTATTATTTTAATTAATTTTATAAAAAAATTTGTAAAAAATAAAATTAAAAATAATTATTGTTTTGACTGTAAATTAGATATTTTTTGATGAATTTGTTTTGATATGAAAAACGAAAGCAATATCTGGAATGACATCAAATTAAAATAAAGGACTGATTTTTTATTAAAAAAAATGGTTTTTTATCTCTAAATTTAACCTAATATTGAAGAACAGGAAATTCATATTAAGAATATTCCTATAATATTATACTCTTAATGTATGCCAAAAATTTACTCGTGTTTAATAAGGGGTAGTCAAGGGGTTTACCCGTAGTCGTCATTTAAAAGTAAATAATAAAATAGGGTTTTGTCATATCTGTCCTAGAGTCTATACTAAGACCTAGACTAGTTTTAATTTTAATTAAGGTATACAATAAAACAAAGTTAGAGTCGAGAGAAGATTTTTTCAAATTTTATCAGATTTTGAAATCTCTTGATTACTTGGTTATGGTTTTTTGTTCAAGGTAATTATGTTAAATAAATATTCTAAACTTAAATTCAAATAAATATCTTAAACATATGTCGAATAAAGGGTTAAAAATTAAATGTTAACTAAACAAATATTCAATAGAATGATCATGTTGATTTTGTTTAGAAATTTATCTAAAAATATTCTTATCTTTTGTTGAAAATATTGGTCAAAGTCTAGTGCCCTCAACAATGCCCTCAACAAATGTTTCTTAAACTTTTTTTGAGTGACTATAAGACAAGAAATGCAAACGTCTATCAATTTATGTTTT
>JAQFZL010001281.1:0-10901 GCA_034695685.1 Galumna lanceata | reverse complement strand
CTCGCAGTATATTTCTATAAATCAATTATTATTATTACTATTTGTTTAGTCATTGCAAAAGTGGTGATAGTTTTTGGCAAATTCGGCGCTCCATTCGATCCGTTGGGATCAGAATTGAAGGCTATAACCAGTTTTGATCCCATGATTGCCAAAGAGTTTGTATGTCGGGTATTACTGCAGCTGCTGTGCAATAACTGTTAGCCCGGGTCTCATCTCATGAGTCTATTAAATCTGAGAGATATCTCTTATATAAATATTGGAGAGTTTGGGCACAAATCGCCAAAAATCATAATTGTTAGCAAAACGTCATATACTGTCGTTTGAGTGTTGATAACTATTGTATATCATATAATAATCTAATGTATTGAATGAAACAATCGACCACTTTTGCCCAAAATTGCAATTCAGTTATAGTGGAGAAGTAAAGGCTGTGCAAAGAATGTGTATCGCATTGTGTCTCAAATATCATATTTCACGTTAATAATCATTAGATAAAATTTTCGGACATATAATCATCGAAATGAGACCCTTTTAGACCATCTTTCGGACTAATACCTTATGAGTGCTTTAAGTGAGTCATAGTTTGCGATAGAAAAACGATTCAACCGATTGATGGCAACAATGAATAAATGAATAGTTAATAAAATATATCACTTTTGACAAACATATTAATATCAAGCTTTCAATTGATAATAAACAAGACAACAGACGGACAGCACAAGAATTCAATGAAAAACTAGTTCAACATTTGGCGGCATTAGAGGCAAAGGCTCTCATTTCCACGTCATTTCCCCTTTGAATAGTCGCTGGCTTCTGATCGGAAGTTAGTTATGCATATATAGTTATATATATATACATGCAATTCATATCAAATATTTATATTATGGTCCGAAAGATCGACAAATGACAACATCCGAACTCTACTTTTCTCGGAAACAAACAGACCGTCGAAAGGAGTATAACATAATATTGACAGTCAAAGACGAGAACAACAAAATGAATACCAAATAAAATATATTTACTTCAAGAGATATAATCAGATCAATAATAAAGAACAGAATCATAGGACCAGTCAGTCAACTAAACTTTGATGTCGAGCCTACAGGGAATCAGACATAACAAGAAGTGTAAGAATAGAGGTCTACAGATCAGGAATAGCGTTGGCAAAGATAACCAGCAAAAAAACGACTTTCCAAAAGGGAATTCAGATCAAGGATTCTGTGCTCGGATACAACAGTGAAACACTCGACAGATTTGCAGACAACCGACACAAACGAAAAATGAATGAATATTTTTGTAACTCTTATCAAATATGACACAAATAGGAGTATAACTTATTAGAAATCATTTGACACTTTAGAAGCACTGAATAAATATGAAAAATGATATAATATTTAAAATAAAACGAATGAATCAAATACTCGATGAGAATATCCCAACGAAACAACTTTTAAAAAATACTTAATTATCCCGAAATTAAGCCGAAATGAGAGACGAATGAACTGATTATAAACGAAGTCTCGTATTTTGCAATAAATTACTCAAAAAACTAATGATTAAAATAAAAGAGAAACGAATTCCAATTCATTTAAGTAAAATATAATTACATATAATATAGTTTTGCAATTCGGGGGTACTTTCGATCATTTCTAATACGACAACATTTTTTCGGTCGGAAAACATTTTTGGCAGTCATTATGACATTTGTGAAGCCATTAGTCGCGAGTTTTATGAATACATAAATATGAATATAATTTTTCGTTTGCGACACACAATAAGTCTTTGGCGTCAAATTCTACACAAGAATTGCATTATTTTTGGTTCGTATTCTCTTTGCTATAAATTTTCGCCGCAAATATCACTTCAAATACAAAAGAAGAAGAATTGGTAGTGAATGAGGAAATCTGAATATCAGTGTTGCGAAGCATTGCAAAAGTGGTTTCAGTCCACAACTAATAAAACTCGAGAACTGAAAATAATATAAAGAAAAAGTTTTCTCAGATTTTTTGAATTATGTGCCCAAAAAGCAAATGTAGAAAAAGTTAGCAAGGAAATTTATGTGGCGTTAGAAATATAATACCCATCGAATACATTATTACATATTCAAAAGTCAACTCAAAATTTATGAACAGTCGTCTTGAGCCGAGACCAGACACTATTCAATGCCTATGCAATTGAAAACTATTTTTTTGATAATATAAATGCAATACGAATATGACATACGAATCCTGAGTGTGAAAAGACTGCCAACACATCATATGAAAGTCACCGAACATGTCGTGTAATAATTCAAAATAATTATTTCTCTTTATTTGCGGTGAATATCAATTCATAAGAATTATTCAGTGAAGAGATGGATGGAGTAAAGGATAAATTGAGGCCAAAACACAGACACTGAAGAATAAGAATATAGAAAATTTTGAGGCAATAAAAAGGGAAAACCAGAAATCAAACGATTTTTCTTTTTTATACACCAAAGAAAGCGTTGAATATTACAACACATTTTTATGGCATTCATTTTCAAACATAAATTTTGAACACAATTTACCCAAAAATTTGTGCTGAAAACTGGGAGTCGGCCTAAGAATTGATTAGAATTCCTATAAGAGATAAAATAAATTCTTAGTAAATAATTAACAGTAATTAACAACAACTAAATATTTAAAAAATAATTAAAGTTTAAGTTATTTTTGAAACAGAAAAGCAAGAATAGAGGGGAGAGAAAGAGAGAGAGAGAGAGAAAGAGAAAGGGAGAGAGAGAGCGAGCATTTCCTTTGTTGGAGAGTCGGAGTGAATACTAACTAATTATGATTAACGATCACTAATTCTGACATTAATTTGAAGGAAATATTATTAGACAAAAATAAGTCTTTTTTATTCTCTAATAATTTCTTTTTGTGTGTTTTGTTCACTAAATATATACGAAATATAAGTAAAATTATAGTTCAAAATAAATTAAATAAACCATTATTTAAATTTCAAGAAAAATGTTTTTTTATATGAGTTGTGTTTTGTCGGACAATAATAGGAAAAGCGCTGACAATCAACTGTAACATAATGTTAGAAAGTGAGCATGATCATTTTTTATCTGTCTTCACAACCGCTGATATTTAGGTTTCGTTGTTACAGACAATGATATATACAATATATAATAGAATGCATTTAAAAATTATAGCGAGAAATCTGTTTACTCAGCATTCCTGAAGTGCATCAATAATTTAGACCAAACTTTTGATCAGTAAATGAGTTCAACACAACGAGTAGTAAATCGACGAGAATAGAGAAAAAAGAGGAAGAATAACAGAATACAGATTTTTAGTAAATTGATAGTTAAACAGAGTTAAACTTTTGGAGAAAAGCAGTGCTCTGTGAAAACCTGGAGGTTTGTTAGGGCGGACATAATTTAATTTAAATAAAAGCGTTTTTAGTTCAAAACATAGAGAGAGGACTCATTGCTGAGTCTACTTTCAAATGGCTTAAGTGATGACATGAGTCGAGACACGACTATCGCACTTCACTACTGGATGAGCAGTTATTAACGACAGCGAAGAACTCTGAGAGGAACCGCTCTCGCAAATGGACTCGATTTGCAGCCATATATTGAGTACATTCATAGTAACAAACAGTTGACCGCATCTACACTTTAGACATGGACTCAATGTGTATATTAGAAGCAGAGCTCACTTTATGAGTGTCGCTCTGCATAAGAATTCGGTTCAATTCTCAGAATATTCTGTGGGTCCATAAAAGTATCAAAAAAAGAGTGAATACCACTCTAATGGTCGAATTGAATGGGAAAAGTGTGCGCTAACAAAACACAAGTCACATATATTTAACGCCCCCTCAGAGGCCACAGTCCGACAATTGAATGCCAACATATGAGACATAAACTACAATAATCTTTGCGGAGCGGAGTATAGAAAGTGTGCGATTTGGGCACAAAAAAATTAGTGCATTAAATAACTTTAGAAAAGTATTACAACCGAACGAATGAAAGGCAGAAAAAACACATTTCATGCGTTTAAGAATTGGAAACACATTGAGAGCTATCAAACACTGAATACTTGGAACCGAGAATTACAATCAGAAAAAGAGGGAAAAGTCACACAAATTTGGTGTTTGAAGAAGTGATAAATTTTATGTATGTTAAGCAAAAACTCTACAAATGTATAGATTGTGTGGCGACCAATACTTTCTCAGATTTAGTGTTAAATAAAAAAAATCGGAATAAATGTGAAAATTGTGAGAAATCGACTCATAAGATAAGTATACAAATTGTTGGCCAAAAGATCAGTGGATATAAGAAGAGAAAGAATAACAACGAAAAAGATGTGGGAATAAGGAATGGAATGGCAATGAAATAACACTAAATACTGACTTTAAGAGAAGGAGGAATAGGATGTGATAAATATTGTCAACACTATAGTCATGGTCTGAATGTTTGTTAAGTAGTATAAGAAAAGCGTTAACCCTCTGCCAACTGTGTCCATATGGATGAGCCATTTCCGAGTCACAGTTGAAAAGACCAATAATTTGCATTAGCACTGAATCTGTAGGCCTTCTCCATATGCAAACCTTCATCAAAATATACGACTGTTTTATGAGTGGGCGCTCATCACAAATGTTTATATACGAGTCTTATTTCATATGAATTACGAATAGTTTTCTATCGTTTGTTATCAAAACTTATATTAATATTATATATGATATGAAAAAGTAAGTAATATAAGGCCTAATTGTGTCGTAAAATTATTCAGGGCTTATATAATATCCCAAATTCATAGACAGACTACGACTATATCTTAAACCAGAGGAAAGCCTTTTTCGCGACACTTAGTGGGAATGTATGACTTAGACGTATGCAGAGCGATGTAACTCAATTATGTGAATATCTATAAACAGGGATCTTCTACTCAGTTGTGTTTGAGATGATCCGAAAAATGGATTATTTTGTGTGTATTAAAGTAGAGAATGAGAACTACAAAAAGCCATAATAATAATTCTTTGCATTTTTAGAGCTAAAACTACTCTATAAGAGTGTCTAATAATTTATTTTCTCTAAAAAATACTACAAAAATGAGATAATAAATGTGTATACTTGAGCTCTAAAAGAGAAGCTTTGGGCTCAGGGATGAGAACTGACGGTAAGGCAAAGGGAGAAAAAAATTGGAGCTCTCGTTTTCATTGGCTTATCTCTGGATGTATGTATTAAATCATTTACTCTTCTTATATGCAATCAAATTCCTTTTCCTCCCAATAATAAAGAAATAGATATTAAGCGTAAAAATAATGAGAACATTACTGATGGGCTGATAGGGCGCCGGCAACAGCACTGTAAGGAACACCACATTAAATAGGTTGCAGACAAATATGCAATTCTATTGAGAGGTTTAGTAAAGTAGACATCAAATTAATTGTAGTGCACAGAATATAAGAAATAATTTGCACCCAATATTATATGTCTTAGAGATGTGATGCCTGTGCGGAGGCATACATTGGCAGCTGATATACACTTTAAAACAATATCGCATCACATGTTTATCGTAAGGATTAGATGCGAAACACATTTATCAAACGACATGAGACAAGTGAGCCCTACACCAGTGCCGCAGACAAAAAGGCTTCGGATTTAACTTCACCAGTATTTAAACTCATTGCACAACCCATTCATGTGATGGCACGGAGTGTGTGAAGCGATATACAGCATAAATAGCAGTTTCTCTAAGAACTGGTATTAGGTTTACTCGTCATTATTTGACTCAATTTCGAGACTACAGTCTATTCGGTCAAAAGAAGATGAGATTCGAGCCTAATATGGATTTTGGCTCTACTCTGGCTCTGCTCTCATCTGCACACATATAGAGATTGTGATTCTTAACCCCAGTGATGACCACCACATCACAAATTCACTATTGACTTAAATCTGTCAAAAGGGTGATGTGATTCTTAACACCGAAACAAAGAATAAGATGGATCACAGCTCTCACCGACACAATTGGCTCAAAAGTGCGGTCACAAACTGGCAAAAATCACATGAATTAAGTGAGAGGCAGAGGGGCTGACAGGGGGTCACAATCGCTTTAACGATCAAATAACAATCGACTGATATTCCAAAGAGAAGTATATATTTAAAGTAAATTCGTTGAGCGCTTGGATTTCACGCATTGACTTCAGATGTGATCCGAAAGTCAACGAAAAGTTTTCTATTACTGAATGACAAACACAAAGCCTAACAACAGTTTCCATCGAATTATGTTTTGTCGGATATTTTTCATTATTATTAGAGAATATAATATTAGAAACTTATTGCTTGAATAGGAAGGAGTCAACGATAATACAACACAGCCTTTGCTTTTCAATACATTTTTTTTATTATTATTAAAAGAGCTTTAAGGCTATGAAAGAGATGTGAGTGTTTAGCAGTAATAAAGGGTCTGTTCATTGATAAGCATTCAATATATAAATAATTACCGCTATATTCAAGACAAAAAGGTTTCGCTCGGTAGGGCACAAATGGGTCGCATCCACACTCAATGCCAGTCTTATGCATATGATATGGATTTAAGACAAGGAAAATATTGCACAAATTATACAGTTTTCAGTTACTCTTAAACTGACATGGCAAATAGGGGGTATTACGTTTTACCCACCCTAGAATCGAAAAATCGCCAAAATACCCCATTAGAATTAGCCTTTAAAGCTCCCCCTCTCTATTTACTCAGTTTTAATAAAAATTTATGATTTTTCAACAAAAATTTTAAATAAAAGTATTATTTTTGAGTTTATTAGTGAAATTAAGGCTAAAATGGCTCATTTTAAAGGTATTCTTCAATTATTGAAAGCAGAATAAGAACAAAATTTTACTAAAAAAAATTGAAAATATTGCTTATTATACATTAATTTAAGTTCATTTGCATTAGAATTAGTCTATAAATCATTATTTTAACTAAAAACAACGAAAAAAACGTCATTTTGAGCTATTTTAAGGCTTTTTCAAGATATCACCAGACTGAAAATATCCCTCCCTAGAGTCGAGACCAAAATGCCACCCCCTAATACCCCCTAGAATAGAGACCTTTTGCCATGTCAGCTCTTAAATATGCTTTTGAAAACTGCGAAACACATACTCTTATAATAATTATAAACTAAACTCTTCATAACATTAGGGCAGTCACTGAAAGGCATCACTGAAAGAGAGTGAAATCGATTTCTTTACAAAACTTACCGAAATTAAGAGTGAAAAAGAGCTAAAACACAAACATCGGAGCGAAGAGTCAATTATTATGTAAAACCAGAAATAGTTAAGTAAATGGAAAAACCAAATGCGATAAATATATTTCATTCAATTTTTGATATATTCGACACTCTTTCCGACAAAAGTGAAGTTGTACTCAAATTTGAGTAAACTTTTCATGGCTTATATTAAACCATTAAAAAGTAAATACATATAAAAATCTAATAATAATAATAATAATAGACATAAAACTATGCCTAACTCTCAGTCTCGACGTTATGTTTATAGACATGTTATCTGAGGTATATATCTATTACCAGAGTATATATATATATATATATATTTAGCTGAGGATAATATTACTGATAATGTGATGGAATTTTATAAAAACAAAAATTTCATCTCTTATTGGATTAGATGTCGACAAAAATGATTATCAATTTATTAAAAGAAAGAAATGATAAAACGTTGAAAATATTAAATTCCCGAAAAGACTAAAAAAAAAATTATTCAAAATTGTAAGTGAATTCCATAGGAATTCGATATTTTATCTCCACTTTTATGTATTGCTATAATATTTTACTTCAATAGTAATCAATGATTAAATTACAAAGAAGTTATGCCCAAAAAAAGACATTCTTGGGTCCACTCCACCCGTTTGATGGCATGCGATGACTGTTGTGATGTCGAACAGTTGTGTGGAGAATACATACATACATACATACCAGTGCTACTATGAATGGAGTACCGGCAAAGAAAAAATACTACTCAATACTACTCAGTCACGAAATTTAAACATTCAAATGATATATGAATTGGCAATGAATGGCAAAATCGGGTGTTTTGTGAATTCCCTCATAAGACTGAGTGCCTGAAAAAAAGCATCGAAACCATCGCAGAGGGAAATACTCAGTCATGAAGTGCTACTCTTTTTCAATCTATTCGTTAATTTTTAGAAACAATATATTTCTCCACTTTTTTACAAACAAAACATTTTTCAGTCAATCAGTCATCGCTCAGTGCCTTCAGCTTTGGTTTCTCCTCTCAAACAACAGTTTAGTTAAATAAAATTTAGGAGTATTTCAAATATAAAATAGATTTGCACTTCAGATATGAATAATTAGGTTCAAAATGAAATGTGAAACACATTACGTAAATATTAGAAGACTTTTTCAGAACACTTTAATAGAGAAAAATGAATTCTCGAGTCAATGCAAATCTGAAATATGGATTCACTCTAATATATATATATATATATATACGATATATTGTGTACACAATATTTAACTCGTTTAATATATGACAAACTTACATATATTTATTGTTATATTGCATACATTATATGAAAATATAGTAAATATATAGCTTTTTATACAAATAAGTCACAAAATAAACACTTTAAGCATAAGTTATTAAAAGGCATTTATAAGAATATGAGTAGTGAACAGAATTTCGAGGATATCTATGGCTAAACATTTAACAGTTTGAGCCTCTCTTTCAAATACTGTTTAGTTTAGCTATTAGGGGGAGTCAGTGGCGTCAAACACACCACTCAAATAAGAGGAGTATTACCAGAATATATAAAAGTTTATTTCGAAAAAAGCAATTGAAACGGGAAATACTCGTCCTCTCTCTCTCTCTCTCTGTGTGTGTGTGTGTGTGTGTGTGTGTGTTTCGGGAGCCAAGAATACAAACATAGGGTTATGTAATAATAAATTGCATTCAAGAATTTTAGCCCATTTTCTCTTAATTTTTGCCTCAACTCATATCCAGTTTTAGTTTCTTTTTGTAGTTATTTATTCTCTCAATTCTTATGAACAGAAATAATAAAAATAAACACTAAAAAAGCAAAATATTATTTAGTATTTGCCGTTCACTTCATTCTAATCTCAGATATTTTTCACATTTCGTTCAAAATATCTTCGCAAATCTTTACTACTTTTTACTACTGGAGTTTATATTTATTTTTGTGCTCTGAATGGGCTATAAATGTGAATTAGAGATGGGAGAGAGAGAGTAGAGGGAGAAAGAGAGAGTAGAGGGGAGAGAGAAGAGGAGAGGGGAGAGAGAAGAAGAGAGTTACACAAAGGAAAGAAGAGAGAGAGAAAGTACACTATTTGTCGGCTGCGAATGGAATGGTTGCCAATTAGGAGTACATTTTTGGCTCTGATTGCGAGCGTATATATGCTTATATATTTATTGTTTAATATATCCTTCAATAGTGGAACAGCTCTGCAATAGAGGAATGAGAAAAAACTTTTCAAATCGAATAAATTATATGCAAAATGTGCCGCAAAACTAACTTTAAAAAAACCATTTAATAAATTATTATACACTCTTTAACTGCATATACACTCTTCGTCTGAGTAGAAGAAGCTTCCTATGAATGAGTGCAACATTTCTGCATATTTTCGGTGAACTTTGGGTTCAAAAGCATTGGTTGAAAGAAAGAAAAAAGTCTTTTCCTTCGAATCTTTTTCTTATTTTTACTTAATTTTGTCTCAAAAATATTTTCTCAGCGCTTAAGAGGAAAAAAGAGTAAAAATTATTCGTTAAACGCAACGCAATGAAAAAAAAAAAAACAGCAGAAAAGAAATTATATGAATGAAAGAGTCAGTCAATAAAGATATTAAAGCTCTTTTAAACCTATGCAGAGGTGTCGCTGACCCGACTCTGTGCTGAGTCGGCCATAATTTTACTGTTTAGTTTGGGTTAAAGCAAAAAATTACTCATAATTACAATCATATCCGGCTGTCAAATGTCTGCCTTTTCTTATAGTTTTCCTAATCTCTCGTTTTTTATTTATTTGTTATGTAATCAAAATCCAAACGAATAACACATTTATAAAACATATGGAAAGAGAGGGAGAGAGAGATATTAGCGGAAATTCAATGGCATTAATACCAATATTTGGTATATTATGTAATAGATTAGAAGAGACAGACAACCAGGGAATCGGAGTGCCATTCATGAGAAACAAACGAAAATTGGCGTCAATTTTATCAATTTGACAATCATTTCATTTCATGAATTATATCCACTTTTCTCTCTCTTCTGTTTATTCATATATTCTTAATAATAGTCAGACATTTTTGTATAGATAGTCGACAATCGAAAAAATCAGTTATTATTCAGGAATTTCAGCAATAAATGTGAGTTCCGTCTCATAAATATTGTATTGTTTTAATGTTAATATCTGTTAATATTAAGACCCATATATTATCTGAATATTTGGCACAGAATCGCGTTTCTCCAGCGATAAAATACCCACATATTTGATTTGAATGAGATAATCTAGATTGAATATACTTGAGAGTAATGTTAACTATTCAGAATATTCATTAATGAACATGATAACTATCGAATATTAAGCAAAAATTGTTTTCTCTTTATAATAATCGCGATGTGTTGTAGACCTCCGCAAATAAATTTTGTTTAAACCAATTAAAAACTCATTTTTAAAAGGATTTTATTTGAGATATTTTTGCCAAAAACACACGATTTGTTAATCAAATGATTGCACAAACATTTCAACAATAATTTGTCGGATAATAATTGTTTTACGAAAAAATTCAATTGTTTTTAATTTTGGCGTTAATTTATTTTCAGAGCTCTGAAGAGTACAAACAAAACAAATAAATTTTATTAAATATAAACTTTATGTCAG
>JAQFZL010001280.1:0-10907 GCA_034695685.1 Galumna lanceata | reverse complement strand
ATTATCTTATATAAAAATGATTTATAAAAGACCAAGTGCTTGTTTTACATTTGAACTAAAGTTTAATATTTCAGAATAAAATTGTTAAATAAATTATTTAAAAATTTGTCATTAGAAAAGTTAGAATAAAACTAATATAAAAGTGCAAAAATAGTGTATTTGAAATATATATTCTCAAATATCATTACTATGTTCATTTAAAATTATGCCCCTTTAATATTTTACCTCTCCTTTACATTTTATCAAGTTCGTATCTCTATACTATTACTTTGGTACTGACCAAAGTATATCATTAAAGTAACTAAAATCAAATGATCAGGAACTAAGAGTATTATTAAATTTGGTTATTTATTACATAAATAGAACTTTTTGTATTCATTTTTACTTGTTCCAATATTAAAGGGCGGTTTTGAAGACCAGTACTCGTAGTCTAAAGACAAAGATATTGATATTTATTAATTGAATGAATGAATAAAATAAAGAGTTATTTATTTCTTCATAACTCAGTTTCAAACTTTTACCAGAATTTGATTCTATCAGATAAATGGCTTACCACCAAAAATCTGGTAGTATCGAGGTCAAACTGTACTAATGCATAAAAGCTAAACAAATAAATTGTCACTAGATTCTAAATACTAGATCATTTTTATTAAGAACATACAGAATTAAATCAAATAAATGAAACAAATAATATATTTACAATTATATTGTTATTAACTGAAAAGATAAAAATAAGCTTGCTCATATAGGCGTCCAATAATCTATTAATCTTTAACCAAACAAATAGTTTGAACTTAAGTTTATTTATTTAATGATTAAATGACTTCACAATTATTTTATTTACAAAAATTTGTTGAGATTTTAACCTAAAATTCAATTTTATAGTCGTCTGACATTTAATTCAAAGATTTATAATTAGACACAAATGTCATCGATTTTGAATCAAAATATAGTTTTGAGGCAAACAATAAAAATCAATCGTTTTATATAATTAACAATTATCTCAAAACAGGTGCCACAGATTTACAAATATAATGATCTAAGAAATTATTAGCAAGGTACCACCAAACTGATTGTCTCTAACAAGTGAAACAATTATTTAAAGGTCTTAAAACTATATCTTAACAGAAAACAAATGATTATGATATTTATTTAAAACTCAAAGAAATTAAGAATTATACAAATGAGCAAGTCAAACTTTTTCAATATTAAATAAATCAATTATATTGTTTACCCTGCTCTTTTTGCAAACAATATATTCATGAGATAAGAGTCAAAACTTGTGATAAGTGAGGTCTTATCAAAATTTTAATGAATAATAGGAGTATTGCTGACGAAAGAGATTAAATAACATTTAAAAGTTTATGGACTGAAAATAATCCTAAATTGGATTTGATTTGAATAAATAGATTATTAAAACAAAAGGGGTGTTAACTATAACTACAATAACTAATTAAAGCCAATAATAAAATCAAAGTATCGTTTGATTAGAAAAAGTCAAACACCACTTGAAAGTGGAAATCATTCGCACTGTTATTCACTTTTTAATTCAAAGTTTGTTTCATTTCTTCAAATATTATAAAAAAAAAATATTTTATTAGAATTGGTATTTGATTTTTCACAAAATAATGACTGGGTTTTGTTCTTCAAGTTTCTGGGTAATTTTATTTGAAAATCATTAATATTATAAACAATGTTCTTTTATTCTAGGACTGGGAACTAACCTGGTATTCAAACTCTTTCCCAGACTTCACATTATGTTTTGAAGAAACAGTGTTAGTTTGGACACCGGCTTTAATTCTGATGTTGTTGTCATTCATAGAATTGCCCTTGTTCATGAATGGCAACAATAAAGAGGCAGCGCTTCCCTATACTATATTCTCAATAACTAAAATTGTAAGAATTCTCAAACTTTTCTTTTAAAAAATATATTTTGGTTTAGTGTTTAGCATTAGTTTTATCTCTTCTAAGTTTGGGAGAACTGAGTGTAAAAGTATTAAATCAGACAAATCCATATCAATCAATATTTGTGGCCGAAAATTTTACCCCTCTTATCAAAATGTGTACTTTTGTAAGTTTATTAAATATTTATAATTTGGTTGAATTAATTATTTTTGAACTTTTATAGGTATATATTATCGTAATTCTCTACTTTCACAGAAAATATAGAGTGTATTCCTCGGGAGTATTATTTATATTTTGGTTGTTTTATTCATTGGGAGCGACACTCAATTATCGAACCATTTTAACCATGACTTACGACGACGTAAATCAATACAAAACTCAATTATTTTAATAAATTTATTCAATTATTTTTATTTTAAAGGAACGGGGATTAGAGGCTTCGATCGATGACTATATTTTCGTATTGAAAATGATTAGTTACCCGATAGTCATCGTTCAACTATTCCTCACATGTTTTTCAGATTACGATTCATCACAAGAATTGACAAAAACAAAAGTACTAAATGTTTGATAAAACTTAATTCATTGGAAATCTGTTTGTTTAGAAAGTGTGTCCCGAAAAGACGGCTTCATTTTTATCTCGAATAACTTTTAATTGGTTTAATCCTCTTATATGGAAGGGTTATAGAAACCCACTGACAAATAATGAGATGTGGGAACTGACTCCTGAAAACCAGTCAAATAATATTATCGATAACTTTAATAAAGTATGGATTCCAGACATTATGCATAAGAAAGAAATCGCCCGAAGAAAGAGCTCTCCCACTGATAGCGTCACTACAGATATCAATGTATTCATAGTTATATTGAAGACATTTTGGCCACAATTACTTTTAGTTGGTTTCATAAAATTCGTGTCTAGTTTTCTAACTTTTGTCAACCCATTAGTATTGGATTTATTAATTACTTATGTTTCTCCAAATAATACTGAACCCGAATGGAGGGGTTTTTTCTATGCATCCCTTATGTTAGTGGCGCCGATCCTCGAGTCCTTACTTAACGGTCAGTACGAATACAACAATAACCTGATTATAATGAAAATCAGGTCATGTATTATATCAGTCATCTATAAGAAGGTATCCATTGATAAACAATTAAATTAGATTTTAATTTATTTCTATTCTATTGTCAGAGTTTAAAGTTATCGAGTTCTGGACGAAAGAAGTTTACCACTGGAGAGATAACTAATATGATGGCAGTCGACTCACAACGAATGATGGATTTCCTACAATTTGCAAACCTTTTGTGGTCGGCTCCTCTTCAAATCGTTATCGCAATGGTTTTGTTGTGGCAACAGTTGGGTGTCTCCACTTTGGCCGGAATGGTTCTTATGGTTATTCTAATGCCTATCAATGGATATATTGCAGGAAAACAGAAGGCTTTGGGACAAAAGATTATGAAAATGAAAGACAAAAGAGTGAAACTCATGAATGAAATACTAAATGGAATCAAAGTATTTAAGTTATATGCGTGGGAACGATCTTTTAAGGATCAAGTCTTGAAGTCTAGAGAAGATGAGGTGAATAATCTCAAGACAAATGCATATTTAAGTGCGATTACAACCTTTTCATTTGCTTCGGCGCCATTCTTCGTGAGTATCAAAATATTTCTTAAATAAACTAATTCTGATATCCATTGAATGAAAGGTCGGTTTATTAAGTTTTATGGCTTTTGTATTAATTTCTTCGGACAATGTTTTGGATGCAAATAAAGCTTTCGTTTCACTTTCACTCTTCAATATAATGAGTATTAATTTTAGACTTTTATAACTTTATTTCATAAAATATATCACAAAACTTATACAAAATGTAAAAAATGATAACAATTTTTTAATTCAGTTTATTAACTCAATTCTCTTTTGTCTCAAAGGGTTTCCGTTGGCATTCCTTCCAAATTTAATATCTTTCGGAGCGATGGTTTGTATCTTATATTTGATTTCACTTAAATGTCAGATTAAAATTTTAATACTAATTTAGCAAGGTTAAAGTTAGAATTCTAGAATCAAATTTCTATCCTTTATTAAAGAATAATTTATAAAAATAAACTTGCTAATATTTTAATGAAACATTACTTAAGATTTGACAAAAACCACTTAACTTTTAAGATACATAAGATATTAAAAAAAATCTAAAAGCCTAACAAAAGGTTAAAATTGTAATTTTATTATTTAAAAAGTCTTTTTAATGATTTAATTATTGTATGGAAAAAATTAATAGCGAATCACTACTAATGATAAAAACTTTTAAAGTTTTTATTTTAAATATTGGGGTTAATATTTGTCACAAAATCTCGTTTTAATAGACTATTATATTTAGTTTTTAGTTTCTTTGCGAAGAGTAAACGATTACATAAACGCCGATGAAATCGATGAGACATCCATTACTCATAAAGAGAACAGAGAAATACCGGTTGTTGTGGAAAATGCATCCTTTAAATGGAATAAAGAGAGTCCGACAGTTCTCAAAAATATTAGTTTAAGAATAAAAAAAAATAAATTGGTAGCAGTTGTGGGTCAGGTCGGCACTGGAAAATCATCACTCCTTTCAGCACTTTTGGGAGATTTAGAGAAACTTAAAGGAATAGTTAACGTTAGCGGACGGATAGCATATGTTCCACAACAGGCATGGATTCAAAACTCGACTTTAAAACAGAATATTCTGTTTACGAGTGATTTCAATGAAAAATTCTATAAGAAAGTGATTGATTCCTGTGCTCTCGAACCAGATCTTAAAATACTGTCAGCCGGAGATATGACAGAAATTGGAGAAAAAGGCATTAACTTATCCGGTGGTCAAAAACAAAGAGTATCTCTGGCCAGAGCTGTCTATTCTAATGCTGACATTTACTTATTTGATGATCCGCTCAGGTATTACTTATTTTAAATTATTGATACATTTAAAGGTATTTAACAAACACTACATTTAGTGCTGTTGACGCTCACGTCGGTCGCCATCTCTTCGATAAAGTGATTGGTCCCAAAGGAATCCTAAGTCATAAAACTAGAATATTAGTGACTCACAGGGCGTCTGTTTTGCCAAATGTCGACCAAATTATTGTATTAAAAGACGGAGAGATTTCAGAATTAGGAACTTTTGAAGAACTCATTGCAAATAAAGGAGATTTCGCCGAATTTGTTGCCGAATATATTAATCAACAGTCAGATTCTGATATACCCGAAGAAGAATTAGAAATTGTGGCTCAACTTAAACAACAGGTCAGGCCTTTAATCGACAGAACAATATCTATGGTGTCTGAAAGATCTGTCGAAAGTGACATAAGAAGACGTTATTCGATGCGATCGTCAAGTATTTCGAGTATAGAAAAATCAGGAAAGACTAAAGAATTCCCACAAAAGTCTAAATCTAAAGACTCATCCAAAAGATCGGGTCGTCTTATTGAGGCCGAAACAGCAGAAACGGGTTCTGTTAAGTTTGATGTCTATAAAAACTATTTCAAAATGATTGGTTTCGCTCTCCTCTCATACGTCATATTATCAAATGTTCTGTCAAATGCGGCCACAATTGCCAATGGCTTATGGCTTACCGAGTGGTCAAACGATGCACTCGACCCTAAAAAAGTTAATGACACTTCTTTAAGAGATCTAAGACTTGGAGTCTATGCAGGTATTGGAACTTTTGAGTCAGTTTTTGTATTATCAGCCAATTTGTTGGTGAGTTTGGCCTGTATTCGGGCCTCTAAACTTATCCACAACAGAATGTTGGAACAAATACTTAAAGCGCCGATGAGTTTCTTCGGTAAATATGAATTTAGTTGAAAACAATCATTAATATTTGTCATTACTTTTCAGACACGACTCCAATCGGAAGAATTTTAAATCGATTTTCTAAAGATGTGGACACTGCAGACATGTCTCTTATGTTTAACGTACGGATGATAATCATTCAGTCCTTTAGAACAATTGTGTCGTTTGTAATGATTAGTTTAGAAACACCTTTTATTCTGGCGGCTGTCCTTCCCTTAGCAGTGGTTTATTATTTGGTTCAACGCATATATATCGGGACTTCCCGTCAATTAAAAAGAATAGACTCGACGAGTCGGTCCCCTATTTATAATCATTTTAGTGAAACAGTGAACGGAGCGACGAGTATTAGAGCTTTTGGCGCTACCGAACAGTTTGAAAACGAGTCAAACCAAAGGGTGGATAATAACCATAAGTGTTATTATCCGAGTTTTACAGCCCAGCGATGGCTTTCTATAAGACTCGAATTTCTCGGTTATTGCATTGTTTTCATCGCCGCTTTGTTTGCAGTCCTTTCCAAAAACACATTGAATCCGGGAATCGTTGGTCTCTCCATTAGTTATTCAATGAGTATGACTAACATATTGGGAATGTTAGTCAGAATTATCACTGATTTGGAGACTAACATCGTTTCCATCGAAAGAATGATTGAATACACGAACACTCCAACTGAGGTCATAATTACTTATTATTTTGATTTTTTTCAAAATCATATCTGATTTCAGGCCCAGTGGTTCGACGACGACCACAAACCGGCACTCGATTGGCCTGAAATGGGTTCCATTCAATTAAGAGATTATAGCACCAGATATAGAGAAGGATTAGATTTGATTCTTAAAAATATCAATTTGGAGGTAAAACCAACTGAAAAGATTGGAATAGTTGGTAGAACTGGTGCTGGAAAGTCATCATTGACCTTGGCACTATTTAGAATCATAGAACCAGCAAATGGTACTATTCTTATAGATAATGTCGATGTCAGCAAAATTGGATTATATGACCTGAGGTCAAGACTGACAATAATACCTCAGGATCCGGCATTATTTACTGGAACTCTTCGATTGAATTTAGACCCTTTCGATAGTTATTCAGATATGCAAATATGGAGAGCTTTAGAGTCGGCACATCTTAAGGAATTTGTTGATTCTCTGCCCACTAGACTTGAACATCAGATATCAGAGGGTGGAGAGAATCTAAGTGTCGGACAAAAACAATTGGTTTGTTTAGCCCGGGCTCTCCTTAGAAGGAGTAAGATCTTAGTTCTGGATGAGGCAACTGCAGGTCAGTACACATTCTAACAATTATTCAACGCATTAATTGTTTTTCATAAACAGCGGTCGATATGGAAACGGATGACTTAATTCAAGAGACGATTCGTAAAGAGTTCGCGATGTGTACTATTGTGACAATCGCTCACCGATTGAATACAATTATAGATTACGATAAAGTTCTTGTTATGGATAAGGGAATGATCGCTGAATTCGATACTCCAAAGAAATTACTCTCAAAACATGACTCAATATTCTATGCGATGGCAAAAGACGCAAATCTGATCACTAAAACCGAATGATATTAACAATTCATAGAATTTTTAGAGTAAATATTCATTGTTTACAAATGGCTCAACTTAAGTAAAACACCAAAACTTTTTAATTAAAAATAATTTCTTAAAAATAATGAATGAGTGAATTCTGTGTAAAAATGTTTCAAATTTGAGGATATTTTTTACGAATAATAGCATTAAATTAATAATAAAATAAGAGAAAAACTTCTAATTTCGAAACCTTTGTCTCGAAGGCCGGGGATTGGCTTTTATTGTTCTAAAATAGTTATCCAAAAGTTGAGAAAAGTCTTTGAGACAGCATTTGATGAGTGGAAGCATTCCATTACATTTGCCTTTTTCGAAGTGTCCACAACCAAACCCTGAGTCGTCGTCAGCCATTATTTCACTCAGACAACAGAGTCTGGCTTTAAGTAATCGATCGGTCGACCACTCACTACACATCGACTGATTGAAAGTATCGCATTTGGTTCGGGCCGTAGAATTGAAAAATGAAAATCGATTTGGTTTTATAACCGACAGACCGAATGGACGTCTCGTCGACAGCGACTCATTCCAAGCAATTTCTTCGTTTGTAATGTTTTCCGTCAATTTTCTCATCGAATTAATAGTTGTGTTCGCAATCGATTCCAATTGAATAACACTTTTATTAAAGATCTCTTCGAAGACGTCTTTATCCGAATGATTATCATTTGTTCTAAAAAAGTTCAATACTTTCCATTCGTCCTCTTCTTTGATATTATTCAGAGATATATTCAGAGAATTACTTATCAGATCAACAGATTCTGTGCTAACTTCACTTAAGTCCTCAATTGGTAAATCTCCACTTCCGGAACCGTTTAACTCATCGGTATTATTAAGAGTTGTTTCGAATATATTTTCATCCTTTAAATCAAATGCTGTTTCGTTGTCTTTCGTTTCATTAAAATCTTGAGATAGGGTTGAGTCAAAAGTCATGTTTACAACATTTTCACTCAAATTAAGCCTTGGATTGAATGCCGTCTCTACGCTGGCATTGGACGGACCGATAGTAGTCGTCATCAGTTTGGTATCAGATCGGAATGAGTCACAGCTGTCACCGCAAGGATTATCAAAATAGGTTGAGAGAAGGGCCGCCTGAAGTATTGGTTGTTGGGCGTGGATTATACTCAATGGGAAAGGTATGTAATAAGTTAAAAGACCGCATCTGATGAGAACAAGTGATAAGAAAATCAATGAAATATCGATTTCACAATTAATTTGACAAAAAACAGTCAAATGATGAGTAAGTGTTTTAAATACCGATCGTATAAAAATATGTCGTCTTTTCCGCCGTCCAATACATCCCAAACCAATTCTTCTTTACTTTCCTGATAGACATCAAACGAAACTTTATCTGAAAGTTCTCTAAAATTTTGTTTTGCGTCAAAATCTTTAGAATTAATGGCAATAAAATTGAAATCTTTTAGTCCTGACTTTCGAAGAAATTTTAAAATATTTTCGAGACTCGAGACTTGTTTTATTCCAAATCGATACGAGGCGTTAATTAAAGTGACCAAGGTCACATTACCCGATGACTCAGCCATAGGGTCAGTGCCATTATTGACAGTCCATTTTGGCGGCGGATAACACAAATGTGCCTTCGATTCGACTAACTTTTTAGACAAATGATTCCCAAAAACAGTTATTAAAATCAAAATCCAAAATCGAATTAATTTACACATTTTTTTCACTAAAATATTGAGTAAAAGTGATTAAAAGTTTTGTAAATTAAATTTAATATTAGATAAATGATTTAAAATAAAAGAATATCACAATTGACTAATAATTAACTAAAAGTTTATATCTTATTTCAAAAGTGATTCAGTTATTATTAACAAAACTATCAGATATTACGCATATCTTTATATTTAGTCAAATAGAGACGCGCAGTCTTCACAGTCTTCACACTTTAAGATCAGTTACTTGAAGGAGCGATCAATTAATGTGTTTATCATTTAATTGAAGCTCTGTTTGAATCATTCGTTGAACTTCAGACCTGAATATAGTTATCAATAAAACTGAATGTCTTCCTAACATTGCTCTCATTAAAAACAAAAGACTTTTATTCATTTAATTCTGACATTTATTTCCGAAGTCCACAGATTTTGCATTAATTCGTTGATTTATACACAATAAATGATAAATAAAAATATCTAATATTCAACTAAAATAAGTAAAAGTTTTGAAAATATTGTCTTTTTATATTTAGACACATTTTAGCGCATTTTAATTCAATTTAAATCAAAGTCAAGAAAAGCTCTAATTAGATATACTGTAAAATTGTATACTTTTAAAGATTTTAAAAGATTAAACTCAATTAAAATTAATGTTTGAATGATTTTTTATGAATGAATTAAAACCTAATTATGATTTATGGTCTCTGCGTTTATCCTTATCTTTGGATCTATGCTTTCGTTTGGATTTGTGCCGATCTTTTCGTGAGTTATCGCTGTCGATGTCATCAGTTCTGTGCCTTTTATGCCTGTCTTTACTTTTGCTTCGACTACGACTTCGATATCTCTTATAACTGGAATCGGAAGCACTGGAACTTTCCTTTCGTTTCATCTCTTTTTTGTGTTTGTGTTTTGATTTTGATTTCCTTTTGTGCCTAAAATTTAAATAATATTTTATAAATAAAACTGAAATTTTTAATTAATTAATACTTTTTGATCCGCTCTTCACCGGAATGTCTATCAGAGCCCTGAGTTTTATGCGAAGATTTTTGTAAAATTTGTTTCATAACTTCTTCATCGCTGTCTTCACTGCTTTCAGAAGAAGTGGAACTGACGTCCAAAACAATCTCTTGCGATGGATTTACTCTTTGAAAGTTACGGCACTGATATGTGAAGTGTCCCGCTATTCATATCAACAAATAAATGGATTAATTAATAATAAAATAACCGATTATTAGTTAAAATACTAACGATAACCACATTTAACACACGCCGCCCGAACAGCACTATTGGCCGCCGTCTGATGAGACAATTTTGCCATAATTTCTGTTAATTGAGTCCAAAATTAATAAAAATACAAAACATAAATCAATACCTTTTAGTGGATTATTCATTGTTTGAGTTAAGAGTCGGTTGTCTTTAAAATGAGTTCAATTTAATGCTATTTTAAGCGCAAATTTAGTTATTTTTGATACGAAAGTTTCAAAACATGACATCAAATCAGTGAATCAAATGACAGAAACAACACAAACAACATTTGCTTTCGTCGATCATATTTTCTGTCATTTCTTTGACGTAATTCATGTATTCAAATGTTTTTAATTTGAATTTGTTTTAATTTTTATAAAATAATTATTATTTATTTTAATTGTGTTTTAATTGACATTCAATTTATTTATAAGTTTTAGAACAAATTCTATGGTTTTTAATACAAAATCTTTAAAATTTTATTCGCGTTTTATTAAAAGTTGAGGTTTTGTTGAATAATGTTTACCTTCACTTCAATATATTTTATCGGATTTCCGATAAAATCAATTCATCGATAAATAGGTTTGAATTAATCTATTTTTATATAACTTTTATGTAAAATAATAATTAATAGATTAATATATATATTATTTATATAAATAATATATTTTATGAAATT
>JAQFZL010001279.1:0-10911 GCA_034695685.1 Galumna lanceata | reverse complement strand
ATACTTTATAATTATATTTTATATACTTTATTAACGACAAAAAAATCTCCTTTGTTAATTAAGAAATATGCTGTTTTACCCTATATTAATAAAGAAATATCTCACAAGGGGTGGGTAAAGCAATTACATATACAACATATTACTTCGTAAATGTTTTGAAAACAAAATTATATAATTTTGAGATATAAAGAATATCTCATCAATAATGACCCATCATATTGATAACAAAACATTTAAATTTGAATTATCTAGCCCACTACTTAACAAGTACTACTCATTAAGTACATTCTTAAGTAAAACATTAATTTGGAAATGAAATAATAGCTAATGTAAACTCAGTTTACAGTTTATCAAACAAACTCATTATGAACTCAATGTAAACTGTATTAAATGACGACACGACACGTGACTAAATATGAATGAAAAGCTTCTTTGCTTATCTGTGATCTTTATTATTATAGTTTTGGGTAAAACGGAAAAATTATCTAGTATACCAAATTCAGCAATGGATGTGGGGTCTGGCCTTTGGGGTCGAGTAATGACTTTCTATAATCAACTTGTGAGCAGTGCTAATGATGCGGCCGTTGTTGTTGAGGGTAGTGCTATGGTGGCTAAAATGATGATCGATTCACTCTGGGATAGAATGCTTGAGATATTTCTCACTGACGACCAGATTCTTGAGAAAGAGATCAAAGCGGACGAGGCAGCAGAGGACCAGGTGGAGAAACTTATGACCAAAATGATGGGTAACTCCGGATGACACCAACCATTTACTAAATTTATTGAACCGACACTTCATTTAAATTCTGTTAATAAATTATAATTCCATTAGTATTGTGTTATTAAAACTTTTCTCTGCCTTTTGTTTAATGACTCAAACTTTTATCCTGTGCTCTTGGCTATAGCTAATTGATCTTGATTGTTTTAATAATGTTTGGCGTCTTCGTTGCCATTGCGATAGAGCACAGGTAAAAATTCGCCATTTCATTACATTTGGAAATTCGATATAATTATAGGTAATAATTAAAATTTGTTGTTCACATAGAAAGACAAACACCTGTGCGATGAAACCTATAATTTTGATTCTGTTCTTCTGTATTATCGGTAAAGTTCGGGTACTGACACACAACTTATTTCTTTACAGTTATAGTTGTATCGACTCCACCGGGTCCTAGACCTGGAAACACCCACCGTCACCCTCAACGAAGACAACAAAAAGGAAGGAGCAAAAATGCCGGCACTCAAGCTCCTAAGGCTCGCTCAAAAGATAAGGGAGGCCAAGATAAGGGTGAGGACTCAGGACAGGCAGGTCAAGGCAGAAGCGGAGATGACATGGAGGATAACCATAGACATGACCCAGATTCTATTCCTGACAAGGGAGCCGACTTAGCAAAAATTATGGAGGGTATGGTTGAAGAGTCTGTGACCAATGGATTCCGTGTTTTTGTCAAATCAAAACACACTCGAAGTGGTGTATTAGAAACCAGGGTTATTATACCGGACTGGGCACGTGATTTCCCCCAAAACCATAATTTGAGACAAATTGGTTCCCAATATGAGGAAGAGCCCATTCAGAGCCAACAGTACACTTTAGCGCCTGAATTTGGTCCGGAACAGGAAGTGCCGCTTCCGGACCGCACTTTCGGCTAATATTTACAAAAATGTTTATATATGTCTTCCGTTGCTAATAGTTTCGTCGCCAACACCTGTTGTTTGACGTCATATAAATGTATCGATGCTTACAATAAAATTGATTCTTGTCTTCCTTTTCTGCGCGAGTATTTCACTCTTGAATGTCTGAGCACAGACTCTGACCTTATTTTATAGATTGTCATTGCGGAAGGATAAGGAAACGCTTTCGGGAACGGGAATGGGGTCGCCCACGCCTATACCGACCATTAGAAGAATATCAACCAAACGAACATATTTATGTCAGTTCCCATTCAGAGCTACGACAGCCACGTTATATGCGCTGGGGTTACGACCCCGACGCCGACCCTAACTATTATCCCGAATATGATCCCGAAGGAGAGGTAGAGGTCTACGACGACCGAACAACAGAAGGAATTGATCCGCGATTTATCGACCGAACATTTCTTAAGAGTGGAGTGAATCCAAGGGGTCGAATGTTGAGAAACTTGGGTAAACGGAAGAGCAACTTCCGAAGATGGGAAGAAGAGATGGATGACTCTTAAAAACTCATTAAAACTCAATTATTTAAATTGTATTCAAATAAATGATTTTATTCATAAACTTAAGCGCAAAATCCCTGCGTTGCAAAACCCCCCAAAAAAGCCATCTGTGCTATAATGGAAATACTAGTTATGCTATTGGTTTGGACAGTGTTCGGACGTGAGTCAGTCTCGCCATTCCTTCAAATAATAATCCCTTATTACAGAGATATTCTGCAAACCTTTGGGTCCAAATCCCGGTCCGTCCGCTAATCCAATACCTTATAGATTCAGAAGCAAACGTTGTATGAATAAATACAAAAACAAGCATAGGTGTCACCCACCCATTCCTGTGTCTGATCCCTGTTTTATCAATCCGGAGGGACTACTCCATGAAAAGAATTTGCACGATACTAACTTTGACCACACTCACATTGTTATGGTCAATAACCCCCTGATTCTTATTTTGCCCCCTTGTGAAGGGGAGGGCACTACCACTACTTGCATGCCTGATGGTGATGGTAATCCTGATGAAAAACCCGTTGAAAAACCTGACGACGGTACTGGTCATCCGAGAATTTGCCTCTAGAAAAACTTACTAGATTATTTAAAATTAACTTTTCATTCATTGAAAAATTATTTAATTATTTAGTATAAATTAATATTTTTGTATAAAGTGTTCTAGTTACAAATTTAAAACAATAAAGATAATTTTAAATCATTTATATAATGAGATAATTAAGATAAAATGATTAAAATATTGATAGTTTATAAATATACCATGTTCATATTATAGATTAGAATCTAATTAGATTAAATAATTAGATATTATGGGTTAGATTAAAAGCTCAAAAACTCCATATTGTAATAAATTACCCTGATTAAATGCAATTTCCCAAATAATGGAGATTTAATAAAATTTGGGAAATGATATTAAAATTTTTGGAAATTCTAATATTCGGTAAATATTTTTTTAGATAAAATTAATTAAAATGAACAAGATTAACGCTATTACCAATCACAGTTTGTCGAAGTTCCGGTAAGCCATGTACTGGTTCTGCTTGCGGGGGATCTAATTATTTGGATCCGGACTATACCGATATGGGCGGTCGTACTCTTGGAACAAATTCTGGGCCCACTCTTATCGCACCACAGAATCAATTGCCTGGTTTTGAACCGATTTACTTATCACCTGATTTGGAGGATATCCTCGATCAGCGACAGTACAATGTCTACCACGAAGAAGTGCATGGATCAATTCTTATGCCTCGTATCGCTTTCTCATTGGATCCGAATGATGACATCCCAGTCAATGATGACGAAACCCAACCAAGAGGTCAAAGAAGGGGAGGATCTTCTAATGGTTGCGGTCCCGGATGTGTTCCTATTGGATATAATAAAAACAGAGCCATTCCTATCTATAAGGATTCCCACTTCAACCCAACCCTTGAGGAAATGATGCCCAAAACCAGAATGGCTGAAACGCCTGACACTTATGTTGTGTTGGCTGACGACCCCGTCTGTCAGTTTAGAGAAGTGTTTGGGTTTAGGTTAGAAATTGTACTAATTGTTGTTTTTTGCAGTTGCCGTCGACAGCGTTCCCAAATGTAGCCGAAATACCATCAAAGCTCAGCCTAAGAAACAAACTAATTATAATGCTGGCGATGAAGCCGATGGTGAGGGCGGGGAAACAACCACTGAGGCTGGAAAGGGTGGGGGCGGAGAAGCTGAAAGTGGTGACAGTAATTCAACAACAGAAGGAGAACAAAGTGAAGCCCCGATCGCACCCAATGAAGAGTCGGGAGATACTTCTGAAGCCTCGACTGAAGCCGAATCCGGTACTGAAGAGGAGAACACCACTGAAGCTGAGCGAAGGCGGAGGAGGCGGAGCGTTGTGTTTGTGTGACGTCAGTTTCAATTTGAAACTTTCAAATAAAATGTCTGTTCTATTAATTTTGATTCTGTGTCTCGAATTCTGTGCCGGACGTCCGGCCTTTGGCTCAAAGAAACATTGTCCATGGGCAAAAACAAAATGGGAACCTATCCTTTGTTCTAGAAATATGGGGGATCAATACGGGGACAATACTATTGAAGATTTCGTTGTGAATAAGGGTTATGACATGAATAAAGAAATTTGTGTCCATCCTTTTGAGCGAAGCCTCGATATTATGCCCATCACTGAAAAGATTTTACCGCCTTTACCTCTAACGGATGAGCTTCCGGTTATCACTTCACCGTTACCGAGGATTTTAATAACTCCCAAACCGAAACCCTGTCGGAGTAGAGGGGGCGCCAACACATGTATGGATAAGTATGGAGAGGGAACTCTTGAGGACGTTGTCATCAATAAGAAAGAGGACAGTCTTTGTGTTCATTCAAAATGATTTCACGCCGAATGAAATACTAAATAAAGTGATATAAATAAATAAACCCCATATGGTGTGCGCTTTCATTATAAGGTTGTTTAGAATGAAAACCATATCATTATTTCTTTCAATTTTGTTGAACATAAGTGCGCGACAACCGCTTGCGGTTAAGGGACAGGCAATAGAGTACCTGTCACCCGATACACGTATCTTTGTTAATGGTGTGCCAATCGATCCAATCAATGACCCCCTCAACCCCAATGAGATATATATAGTGAGGTCACCCAAGGATAAGCCAAGAGGCAATTCTCCATTTGACACCAGAGAGCCTGATCTCCTTAAACAGCCTTATGAGCACAGAATGGCACTCAAAGCAAAGAGTTTTGCATCAGAGGATCTGCTTGATGCTTTCAAGAATTATGGAAAGGAAAAGAAGAAGGAGAAGGAAGTGGAGCCTACCATTGCTAAAATAGAGAAAGACCTCCATGAATTTGATAATATAACCTTGGTCTTATCTACTGAAGGTGCTTCCAGTGAAGACGGTTCTACTGAAGGCGAATCCACTGAAGGCGGTTCTACAGAAGGGGGCTCTTCAGAAGAAGAAGGCGCCACCGGTGATACTACACCGGAGTCGGAGAGTGGAGCCACTGAGGAGTCGTAATAAGGCCTCTAAACATGAATGAATGACGAGTGGCTCCCAATTGAATCTGTTTTATAAAGTCATTAATTCATTACTTATTTCCTGTAAAACATATTTGCAATAAAATGTATGCAATTATTTTCTTTCTATTTTTGAGTACAATCGTAGCTCAGGACTCGGGATCTGATATCGTCGGTCTGTATAGTTAAGGCCTTTCTCTTCTTATAGTTTAATTCAGAACCGGATAACAAAGCCGATAGTGGTAATGCAAGGGAGGCGGTGGTTCAACATCCGGTTACTGTCAATGTGAACGTTCCTCAGGCAATGACAACTCCACCACCGATGGCTCCACTCAAAACCCGTGTTGTGGTGGTTCACAACAATATGGTTCCCGTTCCTATTGAATGCTTCCAACCACCAGATTCTGGCACCTGTGGAAAAGATCTTGCTCGTATTTACTATGACCATGATACTCGTACCTGCAAACCATTTTCATATACGGGATGTGGAGGGAATGCCAACCGTTTCCAGTCTATAAAGAATTGTTACCGAATATGCCACCCCTACAGATACAAAATCCGTCCAAAGGTGGCGGCACACCATCACCAACACATGAAAGTGAGACAACTCGCGGCCAGACCAGAGTTCGCACCCATGCAACGAGCGATGGGAGCACCACAACAAGGTATGGCACCAAACATGCGTTCGATGGGAGCACAAGGGAATGGAAGATCCATGGCACCGATGGGAGGCCAACCACAAGGGTTCTATCAAGGCTCACCTGGAATGAATATGGCACCAGGTAATGGAAGATCCATGGCACAAGGTCAAGGACAAGCACAAGCGCCGATGTATAGGTCACCTATACAGGTTCCTAATGCTAGAGAGGTGAGCATAGGGTCACATTAATTTGTTTTAAAACTAAACTTGTTCAAATGTTCTTGTTCATTTAGAATACTAAAAAGTAGTTTATTTTAATAAGTCTACAAATGGATAATTTTAACAAGAATGGTTTTGGGAATTCGGTTAAAATTGTAATTAAGTTGTTGATAGATATTATGATAATTACTTTAAAATCAAATTTAATTATCTTTAACTAATCTTAACAATTATTTTTGTGAAAAATACAGTGTAGTTAACATTTTATAAAATGTATTTGAAGTTATATTTTGATGAATTTCATACATTTTTGTTGAATACTTTATAAATAAAAATTTAGAAACAAATTATTGTAAACTATTTATTGAAGTCTTAGATTTTGAAACAATTATTGTTGAATATTTCGGTAACAAATGTTAGTTAATACTAGACTTTTGTTTCATAAAATTTATATTTAAATCCTTAAAAATTTTAGAGAGTTTTTAAGTTAATTTAAAATTATTGATATTTATTTAAATGCATTCAATATATTTTAATCAAAATATATTGAGTGGTTCAGACATTTGGTTCAAATTATTAGGAGTTTTTAAGCTTAATGTCTAAGGGTAGAGGTTTTTGGTTTTGAAATTTGGTTAAAATTGATAATTAGTTAATTTATTCTTAAAATTATCCATTTGTGACTGTATTGAGTTTAGTTTTATGGTTATGGCACACCATTAACTAACCATGGTAATTTTCTTCTTTATAGATAAAACCTATAAAGCAAAAGCACGTCGTTATGACTCCAAATGGGCCACAAGTAAAGAACCAAATGGTATGAGCTAACAAAAAAATGTTCTTGCTAATTTTATTCACCATTCAGGCAGGAGAAGGCGGTCCATTACCGAGCAATGTTGGACAACTCAATTCTGAATAAGCCTAGTTGCTTGGCTAAATCATCGTGTTTAATTTTTGATTGCTTGATTTCATGAGAAAATTAACTTGGTTCATTTTTAATTTTCATTAAATGCTTTTAATCAATGATAATAAGTATATTATATTTTTTTTAATACTATTAAATCCATTATAATATACATATCATAACTCATTTGTTAGACCTTGATCAAAATTGATATTAAGGTACATTTTCTGAATTCTATTTTGGGGCTCTAATATAATATAAGGATGTAATATAAGCTTGCTCAATTTTATTAAATATTGGTGTAAATTATCGATTCATTAAAATAATTAATTTGTTTATGAATATTAGTTTTGATATTTTGTTTTGAAAATAGTATTAAAAAGGTATTAGTGATATACAAAGTAAAATGTTTAAAACATGGTATAATACCCATCATATACTTATTGAAAAAGTTAAAGTTTTAATTTACAATTTAAACAAGATACATGTATCTTTAATATTATCTTGCTAATATGATTTTCAATTTTTTTTATAAATGTTCATATTCGAAATGTAACTAGGTTACTATACAATTGAAAAGGCAACACAAATTTCTGTAGATTTATTTCAGGGTTATATTATGCGAAAAGAAGGATATTATTCCAACGCTATGGAGTTAAGACCCGAAAAGTTTTTAGAAAACGGAAAGTCCAGAAACCCTAAAAACTTTTGACAAAAGTATAAAATAAGTTTAAATAGTTAAAATTCAAACTATTTCGGTGATAATTTACATGTAACTTTTAAATGACTCTTTGTACTAGAAGTTCATTGTCATATGAAAAAACCCTGATTAATTTATTGACATTTATTTGAACATACATGTATTCATACTTTTGAAGGTTTCTGTTTATAACCACTCGTCACAACTTGTGATTCACAAGTCTTTCATTCCTTTCATTGTATGACTAATACTTATATGTAATACTTATAAAATTAAATATTGTTAACAAAATCACATTAAAATTCTATGATTAAACCAATAAATAATGAATAAAAATATTCCATAAAATAACAAATAATATTCTTTACCCTTATTTATGGTTTATGGTTTATAGTTATAATTTATAACTTATAATAAACACTTTAATTGACTATTTTTACAAAAATATTTGCCAATAATAATCAATAAACAAAAATATCTGAAAGAATTATATGTAAGAAAAGTTATTTATTCGTCTCTAATGATAGTTTTGTTTGTGAAATCATTTTCTACAATATAATATTCTTGTTATTTTTATTCTTGAAAATTATCATTATTATTATTAGTAGTACTATTAAAAAACGATATTTTTAAATATAGCTTGTTTAAACTGGAAAAAATATTTATTGAATATTTCGAAGTAAATATACATTTATTAGCAATTGATCATCAAGGTAAGTTAGCACATTTTCAATAGAGTTGATCATGATATTTTATTTCAACAATTCACTTTAATAATTTTTTCAATAATATTCCTTAAACCAAATAGAATGTATTCACACCTAGTTTTAACTGGATCAACTTTTCCACCATTTATATTCTTAAGTAATAACCAAGATAATCACACTTGTCGTGGAATAACTTGCAATCTTCTTAATTACTTATCAAGATCATTGAATTTTTCTTATGAATTTATACGTTATAAAGAAAAATTAAGTTATCAAGCTAAAAATGGAACTTGGTTCGGACCAATTGGACTAATTCAAAATGGGGTAAATTTAATTTGATTTATTAAATTTTAAGATAATTTTTATTTAAGCAAGCAGATTTTACAGGAACACAAATTATCTTGCTGCTTGAACCTGTGCTTCAAAATTTAATAGATTTCAGCCAGCCACTTGTTATGGAATATCCTAGTCCAATAGTTCGTTTTGATGATACTTGGTCATTTGCAGATTTTAGCTCAATAAAGGTTTTTGATAGAAAGAGCTGGATCATTTTTTTGATATTATTAATTACATCGATAATTTTAATGGTGTTCTTAGACATTTACGTTAGTTATTCTAATACCATAATTTTTACAAGAATATGGAACATGTTCTTCGTATTTGCTGGATTATTTCTTGGCAAAGGTAATCAATTTATAATTGAAAACAACAAGATAATTATTCAATTCTAAATATAGTATAAATTCATTGTGTAGTATCATGAAACTGTACTAGAATATTTTTTAAATTGATAATTACTTTGTTACATCTTTAGAATATTTTATTAAATAAACTTGGAAGTTCATTATATTAGTTGTATATTTCTAACAAGATTAATTATTCATTAGAATTCAAAATGAGCCCAATATTGCTTTCAAAAACATCGACATTCTTTCTAATGTCATCTTGGTTAATTGGTTCGTTACAATTTTCACAAATCATTTCCGGTGACATAACAACGATGTTTAGTTTGAAAATTCCAAACAAACAAATTGAAACTTTAGAAGAACTGATGGCATCCAAAATGAAATTGGTCACATGTCCTGGATACTTTCAAGAGACAAATGACAAGAATAGTGTTCTCAATAGAATTAGTGCCAAAACCAGAAGAGATAAAACTATTGTACCGATCGATGAATTATTCACTAATAATAAGTACATTATTGAAACAACTCAGGCTAAGACATCGATACTTTTTTCGCCCAGTCCTGTTAAAATGATTATCATGCAGAATTTGAAGAAAATTGCACCTGCTACAAAATTAATGTTCTTAGAAGAAAGACATAGAAATCCACTTTTAATAACAATTTGTTTAAACAAAAAACTGAAGAAGAAATTTAGAAGTTTAATCAATCATAGGTAGTGTTTTTAGAGTATTTATATCTTGATACTATTTTTGTATAACCAGGATATCGCTTTATATAACAACTGGAATATTTAATATGGAGTC
Source organism: Galumna lanceata (assembly GCA_034695685.1). Taxonomy (NCBI): domain Eukaryota; kingdom Metazoa; phylum Arthropoda; class Arachnida; order Sarcoptiformes; family Galumnidae; genus Galumna; species Galumna lanceata. The sequence continues at coordinate 1,058 of JAQFZL010001279.1, read as the reverse complement.
AAGAAAAGTTCTTTCAAAATCTGATCAATTTTTTGATATTCATTCAAATATCGAACAAATATACGAACAATTGATTGTAGAAAACATTTTTGGTGTTTTAAAAATGATCATGCTATTTTTAGTAATTTGTATTTTAGTGTTGATATTAGAGAAAATTATTTATTCAAAGAAAAATAATAAAAAATACATCTAGCTTATTTTTAATAATATACATACATTATGTAATATCGATTGATAGTTTAATCTTGTAAGAATCATGTTAATATATTTTGATGCCAGGTCAAAAAATATTTCAATTTTAATAGTATTTGAATAGTTATTAATTATTTATTTATAATAATTTTAATTATTTTGATAATAAGTTTTAGTTCAATATTTTGTTCAATAATTGTTGAGTTTTATACACATTTATTACCGCACTCTCCCGGACAGCACTTTTTAGAGCCATCGTCACAATTGTCATTGAGTTTAGGGCACTGATCGTAATGTCGGATACAATTTAGATGCGGATTAAGAGCCGGACAGTCACTGGTTGTTGACTCTAAGCAGTGGTATAAAATTAAAATAGATAGATGAAGTGCCTGGCTCATTCGCTTCCCCCTTAACGGTCCCCCTAATCATCATTTAAAGACTATTTTAATTATTCATTCCTTTTATTATAATTAACTGACATTTAATTTGAATATTATTATTGTTGAGAAATAACTCATTCGTTCAAAAGGGAACCCTAACTTTACTTAAGCCGTTAATCCGATTAGAGAATCGCTGATAAAAACAACGACTTCAACGGACCCAAAAAGGGATTCAAATGTTTAAATTATAATCAACTGTCACTTCACTTTGATTGGGTCGCAATACTGGTCAGCGAAAGCTATAAAAGGAGACCAGAGTAGGGAAAAGTCGTGAGTCTTGGGTTAGTCTTAAGAGAGAATTGTTTTTGAAGTCTTCAGTGAGACGTTAACCTCAAGTCAGTGAACAATCAGTCCTCAGTTAGGACTCCGAAACGCGATATGCGATCGCTTCGGCCAACGGTTCCCTTCCCTTCAATTTTGTGTTAT
>JAQFZL010001278.1:0-10915 GCA_034695685.1 Galumna lanceata | reverse complement strand
TATCTATGGCTATAAAATTAATAATTTATCGCCAAAAAGCGATTTTCTTAGAAATTAAATATATTTAGAGAATAATTTGTTATATTAGGTAAATAATAAACAGAAGGTGAAAACCCATTATTTATTCTTTAAATAACTTTTCACCATGGTACAAATTTTAAAGATGTTTATATCTTTGTTAAAAAATATGAGTTATCAAAGACCAATTAAATGAAAATAACTGATAAGTTATTAAAGTAATTAATTATAAATTACTATAATTTAACTAAGATTTGGTTATATTATTATTGAGTTTATAATCATATTTAGAAAAAAATGGAATAAACTTTAATTAAAAACTTAGATATTTTCAGTTTAGGAAATCGATAAAAACAACTCAAATGACAACAATTGAGACGAAAAGTATTATCAAAAAAGAGATAATAATAATAAGAAATTAAAATAATTGAGTCTTACATCGGATATCAAGAGTTGTTGTTGTGATCTTTGAACTCTATCAGGTTCTCACTCTTAATGATTAGTTTTATCGCTAACTTATATTTAATGAGTATTTGAAAATCATTTCCAAATATCAAAGAAATGCTTCGAAAGAAAATTATTCCCGTCTTTTAAGTTGTCTTTTAGTGAATGTAATGGAAATACATAGAAATCGGATAATTTGCTCATTTTTAACGTATTTTACTCTTCTTTTAATTTCCTTCAACTCTTTAAAAGGTTAGTTTAATTATGATTTTTTTGTTTAATCATTAAAATGATATTAAATTTGTTATTAAAATGAATAATACAATTAAAATGTGTGATAATCACTACACTTTGATTGGATGACAATAACTGTAAGACATGTCGTGTGATATAAATGTTTTATTATTCTCTTATTTTCTTTAATTATTCTTATTTTTAAAATTAATCGTTAAAAATAAAAATATGACTAAAAGTTATTTTAAAGCATTGTTTGAATCTATTGACAAATATTACTCAAATTAATTATATCTATAATCTGGAAAGCAATTGATAATTATGAATAACCATGATACAACTATCATATTGTCATATATGATATCATTAAGTTTTTTTTATCTTAAGAAATACATAGTATTCTTATTTAATAACAAAATGTAATTTTAGTGACAAAATTAAAGTCATAATAATATAAAACTAAAAATTTTGTTATTTAGAAGTTTTGAGCGAAGTTTCGCATTCGTCGAAGAATTGCGACGATCTCTGGAAATACCAGAGTATTCGCAAATCAGGCAATTATGTGATCGATGTGGACGACACCGACGGCAGTTTATTGCCTTTTACTGTCGAGTGTGATATGGGTGACGGCTCTGACATATATTCTGTTAGAACTATAATACATCACAACTCCGAGGGCACAGAATCTGTTCGGGGATACGAAGCTCCCGGTTCTTACATAAGGAATGTTTCGTATGGAGTGACTGATAAAATCTCATCGAAACAAATCGAAACATTAATTGATATCTCGTTTTCGTGTCAACAATATATTCGATGGGACTGTAAGGGAGCGGTCTTTGGATTTTGGTTTTATCGCGATGTAGACAACTGGTGGGTCGGAAGGAATGGACAAAATCAGTACTATTGGGGCGGAGCTGAAACGGACTCCAAAAGTTGTGGCTGTTTTCCCAACTGTTTTCCAACTGTTCGAAACTCAACCTGCAATTGTGACGCAAACCTAAAGCTTCAGTGGCTCGAAGACTCCGGACTTCTTTTGGATCGGACACGACTTCCTGTGTTTCAACTCAGATTTGGTGACACCGGAGAGTCTTATGAAGCGGGACAGTACACTTTGGGGCCGTTAGAATGTAGATCTCGAGCCCACAAATTTGTAGATATGGGCACACATTTAGCGCCCGTCACTATTATATCTCCTGGTTATCCTGATTATTATCCACCACCTTTTCACCGCTTTAAATGGACAATTTTCATTAATGAGGGTCAGATCATTGAATTAGTTTTTCCAAACTATGATGTCGTCCACTTCGGGGCCTATAATTCTGTGCCGAACTGTCGCTACACTATTGAAGTCAAAATTAAGAATTCGAGTGGAGTTATGGTCGGACACATCAAAAGAGAGAAAAGTTCTCCGCCTTATTTCATATCTGATGGAAGTGAGACTATTATTGATCTGTCATTCATTACATGTAACCAAAAAACACGAATTGAGAAAAAGGGTAACCGTTTCTGTTATACCACTTCTTTTTTCAAGAACTCTAATAATAAACTTTTGTTTTAAAGGATTTTTGGCTGAATTTCGCAAAACTAAATGCAGTGGTTGTGCACTGAATTTCAATGAAACAATAGATCTAACGCACTGTCAAATCGGACCAAATCAGTGTCGAACAATTTCATCGATTGGTTATCCTTTTCCTCATTATATTTACGAAAATTTTGGCAAAAAACACAGTCACGTCTGGAAATTGTCAACAATAGAGGGATATATAATTCAATTAGAATTCAATGATTTTGATATAATATACACTCCGGGTATTCATAGCTGTGATACCGACTCGTTGACAGTTTTTGATTATCAGTCAAATGAGACGATAAAAACGGGAACTTTTTGTAATATAAATAAGTTTAATATCGGAAAACTTCAGTCAAACGGTAATGAAATACTTCTTAAATTGAAGTCTACTCTAAAAAGAGTCGGAAACAGCAGAGGATTTCACGCAACGGTGAGAGCGGTCGCCAAAACTAAATTCTCGAAAAAATGGATAAATAATATCTCTGAGGGAAAGTCAGCCGATCAGAGCTCTACAAGAAGTGGTTTAGAAGCAGCGCTTGCAGTCGATGGTAATCTTGAAACCAAACAGTTAACTAAATGCACGGCCACTACCTATGAACACGAGCCCTGGTGGAGGGTTAACCTACAAAAAAGACATCGTATTTATGGCATTCAAATATCTGGAGTCGACATAACTCTCCAGAAAGAAGACATAGTTTGGCCAACGGGTCAGTACGCGCTTCCAATGCCAGTTTCGGGCTGTCCTTCATCTTATGGGTCCAAATGGAAGACTGGTAGCAGATTCCATGATGTCAAACATGAACCGGTAGAAGACGACAAATTCAGATATTGGACCCAGGGCATTATGTTGAAAGGAGGCGCTACCGATGGAGGCATTGTTCAAAACTTTTGTATAAGAGATACGAAACCAAATGAAAAACCTGTAACTAATGCTATTAACTATGGATGGATGGCCGGCAAATACTGTATAATACAATTTGGCGATTCCTGTCCCGAAGGTTTCACTTCTGGTTCTATCACGTGGTTCGACAAAAGCAATATCACAATTGAGAGTAAAAATTCTGTCAACGGATCACTTCCTAAAGGTTTGCCTTTAATACTCTTTTCCAATAAAGTTTTTCAAGTAAAGTACTAATGAAAAGGGGGTTTACAGGGGTTTACACGAAATACAATACAACTATTTTTTACTGTTGTCGAGAAGACGGTAATCCCGATGTATCGATAAAACTGCCAAAAGACCGACCATTTTATTTGTTACAATATGGAGACGAATGTCAAAAAGTGGAGGGAATGTCAGAAATCGAGCATTTCTTTCATTATGAAGAAGAAGTTCATATTTCGGGCTCCGGATTAGATCTAATTTTCATAACTGGTACCAACCAATTAAAGTTCCAAGATCCTCATCCAAGAGTTGATGTCGTCCTTTTTGAAAAAGGACTGACTCTTCACTATTGCTATTATGATGTTTCAGATCAACTAAAAGGGTTTCAAGTTTTAGTGGACACAACGCCCGACACTTATGGCTATAGTCGACATTATGATGATATTAGTGGTATATCCAGAGCTGTAGATAAACCATTTCTAAGTGCCGTCGAGTGCGCGTCGTATGACGTGACCGCTAATGATGTGGACGTCATTACATTGAATTGCGAACAACCGATTGAAGGACAATATGTCATAATCTTTATGAACGATCGCTTCGACTCATTGCGATTGTGTGAAGTCAAAGTCTTTGGGGAAGAATCGTGCGGAAGACCATTAGGTATGGCTACTGAAGAAATCCTTGATATGGCTATTACTTCCTCTTCAATCGAAAATAACAATATTAACCATCACTTTGCGAACGCCAGACTTAACAGCGGAAAGGCCTGGTGTGCGGCCATCAGTGATGTCGATAAATTCATCCAGGTATTATCAACATACCATTTTGTGATCTTCAAAAGCTGTCTTATTTATAGATTGATTTACTTTATGGTGACGTCAGAGAACTAAACTTAAAATCTGATTCTAAGAATCCTAAACATGAAGTGAATAGTTTTGTGACAATTGTGGGAATAGCGATGCAGGGAATGGTTAATGCCTTCAAAAGTTCTTTCGTCACTCAATTCTTACTTTTGTTTAGTAATGACACCATTAAGTGGACGTTTGAAGAGGAACCCATTGGGAGACAAAAGATCCATAAATGTGTTCAGTGCGAGTCTCAGATCGATGGCAATGAAATAGTTATGTATAATTTGCTTAAACCTATTCTCACCCGATATGTGAGAATTAAAATATTAAGCTTTAAGATCGCGCCCTGTCTTCGACTTGAAGTTATCGGATGTCGCGATCAGTCGAGTGAGTCGTTCAGCAATTTTTATGTAAACCTAAAATTGAAAACATTTCAGAGCCGTGCGTCACAACTCTGACCAACTCATCGGGAATAATATCATCTCCAAATTACCCGTTCTATTACGCTCAGTATAAGTCTTGCTGGTGGCATATCAATCCCGGACCAAAACACGTCGAACTAGATTTTATTGTTTTAGATTTGGCCACAAAAGAAAGAAGTGGTGGAAAGTATTCGATTTATTCTTATTATTCAATTAAAATGACTTCAATTTGATCTATACTTTGGATAGATGTCACGATTCCTTAACGATTAAGCATGGTACTAAAGAAATTGTCATCGATGGCAATACCAAAACATTACCTCAAACAAAGCAAAGACTTTATCCAAAGAAAATAATATCAAACGGACCGATAAGTTTGCATTTGAAGACATGCTTTCGATTTTCTGTCAGTCGATTTCAAGGCTTTTATGCCAAATATAAGATAAGTGAATGTCCCGGTTGTGGAGTCGGCGATTTTTTGTGTAGTAAAGTTCACGCCTGTTCTGCCAATTGTGGCAAAATTCTGTCTATAAACTATCCGTTGAATTATACAAATAACCATCGCTGCCAATGGCTTATAACAGCTCCTCAACAATATTATGTTAATATAACTGTCGAGGATTTTGACGTTCCCAACACTTCGATGGGTCCGCAGTCTTCAGACTGTATCTTCGATCACATCTCTTTCACTGATGTCTCTACGGGTCAACTCATCGGCAGATACTGTAACGCAAAGAAACCCCCGAAATATATTCTCTCGAATTGGAATAAACTGTTAATTGAATTCAACACTGACTCCAGTCTTAGTGGTAGAGGTTTTAGTCTCACTTATGTATTACAAAGATTCGAATTAAGTGAAAAGTTGGCCAAACAAATGATAGGTCCTGAAGGTGCCTGTCCTCCAAACTGGTCTTACTTCAGAGGATATTGTTATAATGCATTCGTTGAGAAGGAGTCTCTTCAATGGTTTGAGTCAATAATTTAGATATTTTTTAAAGATAATTGTTGTAATTGTTGCAGGTACCAATCTGAAGAGAAATGTGCTCAGTTTGAAAAGGGAAGAGACGGACATTTAGTGAGTATAACAGATCAGCACGAAATGCAAGTCGTCCACTATTTACTTATTAATAAATGGAAAGTAAGTCCACATCAAAGCATTTACATCGGATTAATCGACACAAATAGAGAAGGATTTTATAATTGGAGTGACGGTAATCCTATGAGTTATACAGACTGGTCTTTTGGCACAGACGACGGCGAAACTGTGGCCTCCCAACCCGATGGCGGGGCTTTTGAGGACTGCACTGTTATTAAAATAGACTCAAGTCATTCAACAGCCAATTGGCACGACATTCCCTGCTCTCTGGGGAAACGAATGTCCCAACACTTGGCTCTAATAAACGCAACGAAATCTTTTTCTGATGTCATCAGTAGTTATATCTGTAAAATGGATTCCAGTTATTCGACTCAACAAATCAAACTTCGAGAACCATTATTCACGAGTCATGTCATCACTGAAGAAGAGGAAGAGTTATACCGTCGCGATCACGACAACAAATATTTTGTTTGCGACAATTTAGAGGTTATCTCCAATTTGTTCAAATGTGACGGAACTCCAAATTGTAGGTCTGTTTCATAACAATTTTGTACAAATTGACTAAAACCCTTAAATTTAGAGATGGAAGCGATGAGTGGAACGGATTGAATTGTGACACTTCTGGTGTCTCATGTCTTGAATCCCAGTTCCGATGCGCTAACGGCAGATGTATTGCCATCGGAATGGTATTCATTCGCTTTAATTTGTTGTTTACTATCATTTTTTTTTATTTCAATAGTATTGTGATTTTGTTGACGATTGTGGCGATGGAAGCGATGAAATGTTTTGTGAGAGACGTCAGTGCAAAAAGACTTCAGAGTTCAGATGCAATAACGATCAGTGCATTCCTCTCTCTAAGAGATGTGATCTCCTCACAGATTGTAAGGATCTGAGCGATGAGGGCTTTGCTTGTACTTTGATTGCAACCCCTTGTAATCTAAACACAACATTTCAATGTTATTATGGTAATTGCATTCCATTACATGCCCTTTGCGACAGACATAGAGATTGTCCAGGCAAGTTTCATGAAGATGAGCAAGCTTCCAGATGTCAGAAAAATAACACTAAAATTATCGAAAAGAGAGCTATATATGAGGCCACAGACTTTTGGCACTCAAAGTTTATTAACGATCAGATCCAAACAGTTTGGCAGAGGTATCAAAGAAGTACCTGTTTTGTCACTAAAAGGAGAAATTGTCGCGTAAGTGCTCTTCATTTTTAATACATTTAGTTTTCAATTAAGTTTACAATCATTTATAGGAACTTCAAATTTATGAAAATATTCAAACAAATGGAACTTATTTTATAGAACCGGAGGGCTCCACAACAATAGGAATGAGAGTGGAGTGTCTGTTTTGGCCGGACTCCGCCCGAACTGTCGTTCATCACGATTCAGAAGCACTACTCTTTGTTCGAAGTGATATCGACGGACCAGAAACTTATTGGCGAACCATTACTTATGAATATAGTTTGGAAGCAATCATTTCTCTTATCAATAGTTCAGAAAATTGCAGACAATTTATAAGATGGAAGTGTTCCGGAACTGGATTTAGGTTCAATTGGACGCGACCCGTCTCTTATTGGATCTCTAGAGACGGTATCTTTTTTTGTTTGTTTTTCAAGTATTCATAGTTTGTTTAATTGATTTTCATTTAATTGAAGGAATACCACAATATTCATGGGGTGGTGCCTCAGCTGGTAAATGTGCATGCTACCCAAACTGTTCTCAGCCAAACCTTCCGTGCAATTGTGACTCTGAAGTTAAATTCGAATGGAATGAAGACTCGGGATATATAACAGACAAAAGAAAACTTCCCGTTTCCAAAGTGGTGTTCGGCAATACATACAAACTAGGTCAATCAGGTTACTTTTATGTGGGACCCCTTCAATGTGAAGGAAGTCGCTCACAGAATAAGAACTCAAATATTTGTAGCGCTCAGACAAATATAAGAGTTTTCAAGTGTCAGTCCGGACAAGTCATTGACGGAAAGTATAAATGCATTTACGAATTCGATCAGTTGGGGTATCAAATCGGTTGCAGAGATGTCTCACATCTCAGAGATTGTGAGACATATCAGTGTCCACCAGATTATGTCAAATGCACGGATTCCTATTGTATTCCTCCGCGTTATATATGCAACGGTAAGTCTTATTCAAATTATTAAATCTAAATATTAGATGACAGGCAAATGGGATTGTGTCGGGGGCTCTGATGAGGTCGGTTGTGCTCGTTATGTTTGTCCTGGACAATATAAATGTGCAAATGAGAGCTCTTGTGTTCTTCTCCATCAACTTTGCGATGGTATCAGACACTGTCCTTTGGGAGATGACGAATGGTTTTGTGAGTTGACGTGTCCCGACAATTGCACATGTATTGGACTCTATGTCGACTGCAGAAGTGCTAATTTAAAGCGACTCCCCATTGAAGTGATCCCAAAAGACACCCGAAAATTAGAATTGTCTAACAATTCTTTGGGACCCATTCTCTTGAACGCAGATTTTAGTTTTTTTGGTGATTTGGGAGAACTTATTCTTCAGAAGAATGGAATCGAAGCCATAAAATCGAAGAAATTCTTACAGTTAACTAATTTATATAAATTAGACCTCAGATATAATAACATTAAGATATTAGAATCGGCGGCTTTTGCTGGACTTAAAAGAGTTACAAATCTTTTGTTGGATTCAAACCGTGATCTATCAATAATAGAACCAAGGGCTTTTGTTGGCTTAACTTCGTTAAGATATTTGAATATTTCAAACATAAACGTCCAAATTCTTGAGGAAAATGTTTTTCTTCAGATGTCTTCAATGGAAACATTGATTTTTAGAAATAATAGACTGAAATACATAGAAAAGGGAGCCTTCAATGAATTGACTTCATTGACTTCACTTGATATCAGAGGAAACGAAGAAATGCAGACTTTCCCCAAAGATATGTTTCAGGCACTCAAATCTTTGAGGTTTCTCTCAACCGATAGTTTTAAATTCTGTTGTTTAGCCGCTAATATCGTACCCTTCGAGAGGTTTGTCATTAATGACTAATACAATGTTATATAATTTATTTGTGTTTAGATGTTATCCCCCTCAGGACGAGATATCTGATTGTGAAGACCTCATGTCTAATATCGTTCAAAGAATCATTTTATGGTTTTTAGGAGTTGTGGCTCTGGTGGCCAACGCGGCTGTTGTTATCTGGCGGTTCAAAACTCGTCTATATAGTAATCCCGTCAGTTCCACATTGATATTGTCATTGGGTTGTGCAGACTTTCTTATGGGCATATATCTAGTGATTATTGCATCGGTTGACGAATATTATAGGTTTGTCACAAATTCATGTTTTTATTACAGTTTCAATAGATTTTATTATAATTTATAGAAAAAACATCTATATATCGAACACTGAAAATGTTGTCTTTAGAATGTTTTCACTTAACATACCTTTATTTAAACTTTTATAATCAAGATACATTTTAGAAATTACATTAAAGAGTGTCGGAAATATAGAAACAATTATAAAGTAAAGTCCATTTCTGTACATTTTTTCTCTTTTATTCCTTAATATTAGGGGTCGTTATATAGAAAACTCGGATTTATGGAAAAATAGTATTTTGTGTCAAATCTGTGGCTTTTTGTCAACCGTTTCATCAGAAGTGTCGGTCGCGACACTTGTTTTCATTACAGTCGATCGACTCATTTGTATTTCTTTTCCGTTTTCTATGAAAAAGTATTCAATGAGTTTAACGTATAGGTAAGTAAAGGCAAACTATTTATCCATTTATATAAATTCAAACTTTAATCGATTAATAGATTGATAGTCCTTTCGTGGATTATTGTTGTTATAATAGCAGGACTTCCTTTATTTCCTATTCCTTATTTCAATGGCAAGTTTTATGCGCGATCGGGCACTTGTCTGGCACTTCACATAACTCCTCATAAACCTGAAGGTTGGGAATATTCAGTGGCTATATTTTTGTGCATAAATTTGGTGGCTTTCCTTATAATTGTCGGCTGTTATGTCTATATGTATAAAACAATTCATTTGTCTCGAAAAAAGATGAATAGACTTAAGGCGAGACAAGTCAGAGAAACTCAGGTAAGCATTGATTCGTAAATTTATTAAACAATTAATTAGAAAAAAAAATTTATTTATAGGTCGGCCGTCAAATGGCTCTCATTGTTGTAACAAACTTTTTGTGTTGGTTTCCCGTTATTGTGATGGGAATGATGTCTTTGGCCGGACTCACTATTCCAGGTATTTATAATATATATTAGAAAACTTTATTAATTGTAATATAACGAAAGGGGCGGCCTATTCCTGGACCGCAGTATTTGTATTTCCCTTAAATTCTGCAACGAATCCAATAATCTATAGTCTTGCTCAGTCACCCATCTCTTTGTTCACATTCAAGAACTCAAAAAGAGATTCCCTGACCAGTCGTTCATTGATTATGTCAATGAAGCAAAAGGGAAAACTCATGGAGAGGAGTTCCAGTGCTACAAATGGTAAACTCATTAGAGCTCCGCCCGGATATGTCTCACTCATTGAATTCTTGAGAGACACTGAAGACTTGCGACCAAAACATTTACTCGAAATCAGTTTCTCTATCAGTGAACTAATAAAAGAAGTTCACGAAATCGGTTACGCTTTGGGAGGGATTAGCTTTGAATCTGTTTATGTCTCAAATCAGGTCAGAACTCATTTATTTAAAAATGAATTTAAACTCAAATATTTGTTTGAATAAAAGGTGAACAGCGATAGATTGCGGGCATATATTCCTGACTTCAATGCCTATAAAGTGAATGAAGCGGATGAGTCCGATGACTATTCCTTTGATATGGAAGAGTTCGGTAATTTAGTCAAAAGAATGCTTCGAATGTATCACTTGAGGGCTAACACTTCAGGTATTGATGACAACAACGCAACTGAAAGCGATAAACCTTCAGATAAAACAAAAGAAGAAAAATATGAATGAAATTCATATACTTTTAAATAATTTAATACTTTTAATAATCGCTTCAAATCGTATTCAATACTTTATCTCTAATATTAGTATTAATAATAAATAAACTTAACTTATGATAAGTTTTGATTTTATTTTAATTGTAATTATTTCACTGAAATTAAATAAATACCACAAACAGTTGATTCTTATAATCTTTATTTAGAAGAATTGTTTTTCA
>JAQFZL010001277.1:0-10928 GCA_034695685.1 Galumna lanceata | reverse complement strand
AAAAAATTCAATGACTCTGAGAATCACCCAAAGGTTTTTTCAATTGATTTGAAATTCAAAATTCGCATTCAATACAATTTTTCGTTAATAATAATAAATTATTATTAATAATATAAACAACTCTTCGTTACACTTAAGTATTATAAATATGTTGACAAAACTTACAATCAATTGTCTGACTTTGTGTCAAACAAATCAAGAATCGGTTACTGTTTTCCACTGAAATTATAGCTAAAAAATATATATCCGAAGACAAATCAATTCCTCAGAAGTGAAGTAAATTTAAGACAAATTTTGGAAAATGACGGCTTTAATGAGTGCAAACATGGGTTCACTCTTAACGACTTTGAGAACAAGAATTTTCTCTTCAAATATTAGTTTCAAAGATAAATGAGTGAAATAATTGAAAATAAACAAAACTAATACCTAATAGCAATGTCTAATAACTCATTATATTTTGGCTCAAAGTTTGACATCAAATCATTGATAATGAATGGTTGACTGAATTCAATTCCTAAACTCTTCACTAAATATGATTATTTCTAAGTGCACTCATCTCTCATCATTTCATATCATCTACTCTTAGGGTAATTCAAATGAATAATAAAAGAGATCTGAGACTTGAGAGATATTATCAGTGGTTTGAAGACATTAAAAGTGTTTATTCAATGAGAATTGATTTCATATCAGAAAATATATTCAGAAGAAAAGCCACTAAAAAATGCCACAAAACCTATACTCAAAATCAGATAATTGGGGCTAAAAATAATTTGTAGTAAAACATTGCGATAGAGATTATCACTGATTACTTTATAATCAAACAACTCATTTGTGGTCACAGTTTTGACTTAAATAGTTTATTCCAAATGATATTTTATGGTAACTATACTCTCACTTTGCTTTTGTTGTGTTTGGGTTATGATTAATATCAGTTGATATTCTATACAAATAATAGTCAAATACATCGATGGAAAACAGGATTAGGAGCTCAACAGATGACAATACAATTCTTCGGCAAATCTGAGAAATCAGTGACCAAACAATTATTTAAAATAAAACATTAATTAGTAATAGTTGCTTGCTCAACCATATAAACAATCAATCAATTATTGATGAGTGTTAGCTCTGGGACTAAACCAGTTACCACTAGTTAAAGAAATGTCAATAAATGCCAAAATAGTGAGTTTAGCCAAAATAATGTAAATCTTACCAAAGTTGAAGAGAAGCGTCAAAAAAGTTGGACATTACAGCCATTTGTGTGCAAACTGTGACTTAAGTTTTGATATACTTTAAGCGACACTTAATGTCAAAGTTTTTCCGATTTTATCTTTAATTTAATGTTAGACACAATACAAGAGAAACGCTTGAATTCACGACAATTACTGAACTTCTAATTGGGATAAAAACAGAAGACATTTGACAACAATTAAATTAACTGTTGATATATTTGATGATTCTATGACTGTATGACTCTTTCGTATGCATTGACTCAAAGTGTGATTCACTCGATTAGAACCTGTGTTTCACTTATTCTGTTATCTATACGATTGAAGTCGAGAGCTGTCTATCAGCCGATGCTATGTCTCAGCATCTAATGAACGTTGGCTTTGATTGACTCGCGTGTGAGTGCTCTCTATTTACTCGACTGTGCGCTTAATGTTTGCTTTAGTTCTGTTGTAAACTTTGGTAATAGTGATGCCCTCATTGTGAGCACAGCTCAAGTCCAATATATAGAACTTATATAAAGGGTATATAGAATTTTCCACTAATTTTTTATATATTCTATCATTTCTTTCTATAAATTACATCCATTTCTCATTCGTCAAAAAACACAATTTAAGTTAAAACCCTTATCTCTGTTTCCAATAGTACTCATAGTAACTGAAGTTTTATTTTTTTTAGAAAAAAAATTTGAGTGGAGTTTAAAACTTTTAATTACTGTTCACTAACTATGAGAAAAGGCTGTCATCTGACACATAAAACAAAAACTTTTAGTGATTGTCGAGACATCTAAACATTTAAACAGTCATTCTTTACGTACATTTCAGTCACGTCTTAACAAAAGCGTAGAATTTTATGATTATCGGTTCCACTATTAGGAAGAGAGCCTATCCATCATATTATTAGTGCAGAGAATACTTTCATAATTATATTCTTTCCTTTTCTAAGAGAAATAGTAAACATGTGATGAAGTCTCAACAGATTTAAAAGACAACTGAATTACTTAAAGAAATCAAATATTCTCTCAAAAAAAACAAAAACAAAAGAATTGCATAAAAATAAAATTATTTTGAATACTATTAACTCAGTTTCAGTTCATTTAATTAAAGTTAATTCCTTTCATTTTCAGTCATTTGGAGAAACTTTCGACTCATAACTTTTCAGACATTACTCGCTATCAAAAAATCTTAAGGAAAGACATTCTAAAACAAATTATAGGTATTTGTCTTTTAGGTCTGCAAAAGACAAACAAAAAATTTGAATTAGAGATAAGAGGGAATCAAATGAATACAAAATTCAAATAAAAATAATAAATTATACATTAATTTTAATAAACAATTGTTTTAAACAAAAAACATAAATCATTTGTTTTCTATTCATTACTATTGAAAAAAATATTGATTTTTATAATAGAATGCATTTCAACAGAAAATGTCTTTTGAGAAGAAAATCAAATTTAATCGACAAATCAAATGAATGATATTTTTCATTGAATTCGAGCTCATATACAACGAAAATACATTTTTCATATATAAATGTTTTTGCAATAAAAGTTTCATTTAAATGATCCAAACATTCGTCAAAAACAGAGATAATTATAATATTAACAGAAAAATCTTTTTGTTTAAATAAAAAAACACATCAAATGTTTGAATCATTTGAAACGATACTTATTTGTGTATCATTTAATGCATTTAAAATGTTATAATAATCAGAAGTAATGTATAAATAAATGATTTTATCACAAAAAGCGGTTCGTAATAAGCAATACAACCATTTCATTGAATTTGAATTATAACCAGAAATACATTTGTAAGGCATAAGTGCTTTTCTGCAAAAAATGTCATAAAATGTCGCGATTCTTCTCTTTAATACAAATCAATAATAAGTTTTTGTATACAAATAACTTAAGATTTAATCTAAAAAAACAAACTCATAGTCGACTTCATTCATAGGCACAAAAGTTTTCTTTTAAAAAACACTTTTTTGTTAATCAATTGATATTTTAACGATATTTAGACCACATTTAGTGAGCGATTATACAATAAATAAAATAATCTGTAAATGCAACCAAAATTGGACTACAATTGTTTGCAACTTTTCCCAATCGACTGTTAATATGATTTAGAAGAATGGCTCTACATTTGTGACAATTTCCTAATTTTCTTCTTATTTCCTAAAATATATTATTTTAATAATAAATAAAACAAACGATAGTTTTTATAATAGACTCGTGTTTATGGATCTGAGAATTGATGTGAAGAATAATCAAAAATAAAATAATTAACGATCGAATCGGTTGTAAAATTAAATTATTTAAGTAAAATCTCGACTTTTTTCAAACACTTTTTGGTCCCATTTTGAGGAGATTTTAGAGATAACTAAAAGTGAAAACATTTCTACAGAAAACTTTGATTTTCGGATCTAATATTAGTCGAAAAAATTACGACTTTTTAAACAAATGACAGTTCATTATATCATATAAATACTTAATTACTATAAATAACACAATCTTTGATTTGAGACTAATTTTAAACAAATAGCAGTGACTTTTTAACAGAATATTCTGCGCTAAATTAAAGTATCAGGTATCAATTGCACAGATATGACAAACAGCTAAAAGTGTAGCGAAAATGTCACAAAACGAGGATTAAGTGAGACAACCTTCCAATGAATCCCTGATTCCTCTTTAAAATGAGATATTGTTCCTCGAATTGTGGAGAATTGCACTGAACTTAAAGCGCTGCCATAAATATTGGGTTAAAAATTCAAATATTACTTCAAATTTATACAACAGTTTTCATATTTAAATTATGTAATCCTATGCTTGTAATTAACATTCATTTTAATAAATTGGGTCACACAGAATGAAAAGGGTATTTCTTTTCTATTATTGCCTAATTTAAAGTTTTCAGTTATATTAAAATAAATACTTCGAGTCTTAATTAGAAATTTAATTACAATAAATTAGAAAACTTTCAAAATAAATATTTTTGGGAATAATTGAAAGAATTTAAAAAATATATATATATATATATATAGAAAATTAAAATCTCTTTTAATCTGATTTAGAGATTGAATGGCACTTAATGTTAATGACTTTGAAATCGTGAGGAAAATAAAATTTAAAATTGAGGGACGATATCAATGTTTGGACAGAAACTCAAAGCATTATAGCATTAATTTAAAAGAAAAGTCCAAAAAACTAGAACTGAATAGCGGGGGCTTTAATGGCTTTTGATGTCATTTGATGGCCTTAAATCAGTTAAAGACAAATTCTTATTCAAGAGTCAGACTTTGAGACTTAAGGATAAATGACTTTCAATCGATATAATCAACTCATTTACAAAGAAATAGTTGATTACTAACATTTGTTGACTATTTTTGTAGTTATATTAAGCAATTAATAAATTTTATGATATAATTTCATCATTTGTTTGGACCAAAACTAATTACACAAAAGGTTTCATTGGATTAAATAAATAAATAAACTGAAAAAAATACTCAAAAAAACTATTAAATAAGTCAAACAATGACTCATTTAATTGAAAAAAATGTTGGAAATCAATATTTTGAAAAACAACTAAAATGAAAAGATATATGATTTGGCGAATCGCCAAAAACATAATGAAATGATTAAATGGCAAAAAATATGAGATTTGACTTAAAATCTAAAACAATGTTTAATAGAATAGAAAATAACTAAAAAATAATAACTCGAATAATGAAGACATGAAAAGAGTCTAATCAACAAACTCTGCGTTACTATTGTTTTCGAGTAAAACTAAACAATTTTTTCGGAAATATTTTTAAAAATAACTCTTTCTGGCGATCAAACCATTAGTTTCGTTCATTTGTAATCCAATTACAATAAAATCCTTAATTATTATCACAAAAATTGAAGAAAAATAATTTAGTATTCCTTTTGTTAGTCTAAAGAAGTCGTAGACCTGTTATGACTTGTCATAGAAGAGTTGTCTCTCATTTCAGGTGACTTCTTGAATGGCGAGAATGTAGGAGTAGATGACTGGGGAGTCGAATCAGTGCGATACTGTGCGGAAAAGTAAAGCCTCTGTTTGTTGAGTGGGGGCCCGATTACGCTCAGCAGCACTGGTAGGAATATCAGACTGTGAAGTGTTCCGAAGGCAATGATTCCCAAATACATCCGGAAGTAAAATACACGGAATATCTTAGACTTAGCGAAGGCCAGAATTAAAATTCCACAATCGGTTAGTGTTATTCCGGATAAAATCTTAAACAAAATTCAATTAAAACAATTAAAAATGAAGTCAAATATTATTGAAAATTTTATTAAAAAAATATACCGAAGTTCCCATTTTGGCCAACGATTCCTTAGCTCTCAAAACACGAGTCGGTGCCGAACATATTGCATAACATCGAACTAAATGTGAACAGAATTCAACGGAAATGCCGACGCCCTTAAAACAAAAATTCATCATTAATTATATGTCAGTAAATATTTACTATAATTTTATTGCAAACAAATACTGACAACAACTAAGTTGACGAGTGATACGGCGTTCAGTGATATGTCCCACCATCTCATCATTGCCATCAAATCAATTATAATCATGAGTATAGTCAACGCCACAATCAGTGCAGAATAAATATCGAGTCCGAGAAATAGATAAGTGACGATAAAAATGGCGAAAATGGAAATACTGAGACTCTTTATAGTGTCGGACCACATCGTCAGATACTGTTCATAGAATACATCCGGAAAACTATAGGGACGGACAACTGCTTTACTATTAGTCGAATTTTGGAGTTTTTCGGTCAAAATATCAGCGATTATTCGCGAATAACGTAGAGATTCATAAAAGTCTTCCGATGTTTTCAGTGTTGTTCGGTATGACATCAGATAAGTAGCTGTAATTCCAATCATTAAAATTAAAAAAAAAAAACCAATAAAATGCTTACATTTGACGCTTCCGTCATCATTGAGTCTGACGGCATCGTCGTATTGTCCTAAACCCCCTTTAGGACATTTAACACCCGGCGGGTGACGTAAGAAAAAGTTAACGTTATCACTAAAATTGCGTCCTACGGGACGACCCTTAATACTGTGGTCCCGACAACTCTTGCATTTTGGATCACCTTTTAGTATAAATAAATATTTTGAGCAAAAATTATTTTAAGAGAAACAAACCTTTAAAACATTGTTTATTATTTTCATCTTTGAAACAGCATTCAGTACTGGACAAGTATTCCAAGTAACTGTCTAACCAAGGTAAAGGCTTTGTGTGAATGTATGTCCTATAATAAACATTAAATTAATTGAAGGACAGAATAAATGAATCCAATGCTTACAAATTGGACTTTTCCGACATATAGGCTAAAAGTGAGGGCAATGAGTTACGGTCGCAGTCATTTAGTGAACACATAATGTTTTGGGAACTATCTTTAGAGTAGTCGACACCCTCTGTAATCATGAAATAAACGGGAGGCCCCACAACGAAATATTTCTGATAAAACTCGAAGTAATCGATTAAATAGGAATCTTCAGGCATTGTTAGCTCTTGTTCGAGTCCGATATGGATCTTGTCTAAGACAGCAATGGATGTGCAGAGCCAGGCACCAAAACCCAACAGAACAAGAATTCTAATGTTGTCTTTCATAAGAAACGGTGAATAAATATCTCTGAAAAATGTGTACAAAAGGCCTTCTTTGCCGATCGCCGGATGCTTTTCAGACTTCTTAGCCCTAACGCACCACAAAATATCTAATCTGTTGTCTAATTGTCTTTTTGTGTCCAAAGCGAAGAGACCCAAAAAGCACGTCATTTGCAGGAAAAAGTTGATAATCAAAGCGACGGCTGCATAGAGTGCGAACATACGGACGGCCGGCATTTCTGTTAGAGTTCCGATGAAGAAACACGAAGACATCGATAAACTCGATAACATCATACTCGGCGCCACTTCACCCACAACTCTTCCAATTTGGTCGACTAACTGTTCATCTGTTCGACGTTCATCTCTCTGTTATTGAAAAATTATTTTAGTTTTAATTAAACCTTTTTTTAGAAATTGATTACTTGAAAAGATTGGACTAAAATGAAGATATTATCGACACCGACCGCCAAAACGAGGAACGGTATCACTTCGACAATGATAAGAGTGGCCGGAATGCTGAAGTAGAAAAAGAAGCCGAGAGATGCCAACACCGATAACAAGACAACTGTGACCCCAACAAAGCCGAGGCTGAAGCGGGCGTCCATCAGAACAGTAGAGCATTTGTTGAGATCACCCAAAGCCAACAAAATGTATATAAACATAATAAGATAACTGACAGCAACGGTCACGATATCTGATTTGCTTTGACGGTCCAATTCATCCTCAATGGAACGCTCGGCTTTGAAGGCAATATTCATTATTTTACTCGAATGGTTGGCCACCACTTCAAGAAATAGCTTCTCCCAAATGATTGCATTCTTATTATCCTTTTGATTATTGAAATTTCTGACTGGAATTGTGATTATCAGTGCCGTCGCTTTTAAATATTTGTCGTCTTCGAAGCCTCCGAGCGCTACCCCGGGATATACCAAAGGAATACCATTTGGTTTGAAACATGAATTTTCAACACTGGCATCAGTATATGTGGGATTCCTATACAACATAATTGACATGAATTTTATTTAAGACAAATTAATAAAATAAAAATAAAAGTTTATAATAACAAAACTAGTTATTTAAATACCTAGTACAGTATGAGGCCTTCGAGAGGTAGTTATCTTTGAGAATCTGTTTTCTATCATTGAAATAGTAGGTGAAGAGGCTTTGAATGGCGCAGTCGCCCCCCAATGGCTTATAGCAGATGTCACTCAAACTAATAGTTTTGTTGGTCTCTTCATCTAAAGCAGTGATACTCAACACTCTTTGTTGTAAATCAAAGGCTTCGGTCAAAAATGTTTGATTGAAAACCGGACCAAATGTTTGTGTCTCGTTGTCGACGATGGCATTAAAAAAGGCGTTTCTGTCTTTCGGTTCAATAATTATTTGTTCGATTCGATAGAATTTCCAGAAATTATTATTGAAGTATTCCATATCACGTCTGGCCTGACTCCCAGCCGGCACCCAAAGATCTACCGGATCTGTGGTCACCTGCCAACGAGTCAACACGCCTAAGGCAAGATATCCACTGACTAATAAAGAGCCTAAGATAACAGGCCATGGATTGCGAGCAACAAATGTTCCCCAACTTCTGAATAGGTTTTCAAAAAACTTCTCCAAACGGATACCAATCGCAAGATTTGCCGAATGAATAGACTCCAGGGGTTGAATAATATCCAATTGAGCGCACATTTGAATGTCTGGACTTGAAGGCGGACTATCTTTGTTAAAGCCATCGGTGACCGAAAGATCAGAACGCAATGGTTTTGCTTCGAGAGCGTCCCCTTCGATATTGGAAACACTCGTCGGCCCCGACTTTGTTGCCAACGATTCACTTGAACTGGAAGTCCGACTACTCGTCTCCCCTTAAATTGAAAATAAATTATATTTGAGAATAAATCAAAGAATTTAAGATTTTTCTTATAATCTGTTAATAAGAGCAACGAATGACTCATTTTTTAATACTAAATACCAATCGATAAAAACAAACATTACTTTTGACAACGAAATGACTTAATTATTTCGTAAAAACATTTACTTTCCATTTGTACTCAATTTCAAGAAAAAACTAATCATTAATTTAGACAATAAATTGGAACAAATGTTAGGGATGTTAGGGATCAGGTCGTGAGTGACCCAAAAAAAACTTAAATCAACAGAACTGAAGCTTTGAATAAATTCTGTAAATATTTTGATAAATGTTTTTATTCCTAAAGAAATGGTATTATATTTGAAGACTTACTTTGATTTTCATTTCTCATCGAATATATAGCGAAGTATATAAAGACAGAAATGGCTATTATTAGGTACAGAACCAGTGCTGCAGCCGTTGTGGCGCTCATATTGAGAATAGTGACTGGAGTTGAGGGCATCAACAGTTCCGGCGGATTCTCTATTTTGCACATCTGTTCGCAATCACTACAACTGCACTTTTCTTCTCCCGGCGGCGCATCTGAACACGAGATCGCACTAACATTGAGTGGAAACATATCCTTTGCCTCAATAGTGAGGCGGTGCTCATTTGAAAATACATAATTGATTTGAAAAGGTGCATGGCCACCATTCTCAATAGACTGTCCCATGAACTCAAGCCATCTGAAGCCACTGCACTGTTTGGCACCCCATCGGCCACACATCAGATCCATAATATAAGTTCCGGGCACTAAACCTGACAGTCCTCTACACGACTCATATAAATCAGTGGCGAAGTCTTTCCTCATATAATATGTCATTTCGTCGACGCGTTTAAGTTCGGGTCTCTCTTCGTATGGACTGCTTTTACTGACAGACAAAAACTTTGACTGTTTGGGAGAACACGTCGAGTGACAGAAGGTTTTCCTCCAATTGTGTAGACATGACGGACAACGACCCAAACCTAATGTTTTGGGCAATTCGTATGACTCGGCTAACAGTTCAAGAGTTTCGTGACCGCAGCACAGGAGGGGGTTGTCCTCTACCTCCAAGAATTCAGGACATGTTTCTCGTAGTAGTTTTAAGGCCTCGGTATCGTTGAGCCGTTCCGGGCGTTTGGCTCTAACGCAGGGAATATTGGCTTCGGTTATACCAACCGATTGGCCACAACTAATGGAATTATCGACAACACAATAACCCACTTCTATGTCCTGAGCCGTTGGATGCAGTTCTGGTGACAACTCTATGTGATCTTCATAGGCCTCTGTGTGGTCATCATCTGAGTTGTGCTCTGATGAGGACTGAATGGTCGGCACAGAATTGTTTGTCGAATCACATAAACATTTTGTGGTTAATATTAAAACAAATATTAATGACTTATAAAACATTTCTTTCGCCAAAAATAGTAAAAAACAAAATGAAAAATGAATTCGAATTCAATTCAATATTTATTTATTAAAAATTATTGAAAAACATTTCATATTTAGTTAGAAATGAATCGATTAGTGGTTAATAACATCATTATTAATATCATGAATATCACAGTTTACTAATTGATAGCATTTTCTCTTTTTAATGTCAATTAATAAAATATAAACCAAATCATTGATTAAAAGCCCGAAACCACTAAACTATTGATAAGTCGGCGATAATTTGTGAATAAAACAATAACTGAATTATTAGTTGAGAATAACATTGAATGTTGTGTCGCATGAGATGAGATTCGTATGAATCCTTTGGAGGCAATGCGTCACTACAATACTCTAGTACTGACTCTCAACCAATAGTTTTATGGAAAACCACCCAAAACTCCACTCAATAGCAATGAAAGCGCATTCGTTAACATAGTTTATAGTCGACCCACCGTTTGGTGTCTCTCAACACTCAACTGTCAAACACTTTATTCTTGATTTGAATACTTTTCTCAATTAAAGTATTATGAATTGGGTTAGAGTTTAGATAAAAACTACCTCTAAATCTAATCGGATAACTTCCTCCTAATCTAATGCCATACACTTTCATTTTTGCATCTTGCTCATTCATAGTTTTATTAAACTTGTTCAAACTATTAGTAAGCTAGCACAATATTCTGACCTCTATATTTTAATGGTACTTAAAATCTAATTGATAGCTAAAGGACATTTCCAATCATCACACTTTAGTAAT
>JAQFZL010001276.1:0-10929 GCA_034695685.1 Galumna lanceata | reverse complement strand
GGGTTGAAAAGTGTCACCTCTAGTTTCAATCATATAAAACATGTTATTTTCAATTTTTTTTAGTAAATTTTTTGCTTTATCTTCCTGTACAGTTCATAAAATTGAATAATTTATTTAAACTAGCCATTTATACCCTATAAATGATAAAATAACTTAACAAAAGTTATGTAAATCAATTATTTTGTGTAAATAAGTTTCTTCAAAATTTGGGGAATCCAGGCGGAAGTCATAGGGGGGGTCTAGGGTGGGGTATTTGGCCGCTTTTCTTGTCTCAGGAGGGAAGTTTGGTATACCCCCTCCATCTTTGCCATTCCTTCTTTTATTTTAATTTTAGATTTAATATTTGAAACAAAAAATTATATATTTTCACATTTAATATAAATAAATAATAATTTTATTTGAAAACAGAATAATATTATTATAATTATATTTATTTAAAATGTATTAAAATTATATCAAATAATGAATATTTAAACGCCATTTCTTCTCATTTTATTAACTTTTATCGAAACTATGAATAAAATTTGAATTAGTTTTCAAAATAAAATATTTGTCAAAAGATTTACTCCAAACTTATAAAGAAGTGACGGTATATGATATAATAGCGACTGTAATTACATTCATTATTGATAACTAATTGGTTGAAAAATAAAAAATAAAAAAGATTTCAATTAAAAAAAAAGTAAAACCCCTTTGGTTTACAGAAATTCAACGCAATGACCGGTTGTCAAAACCCACCAATCATTGATAACAGATCCTCCACAGGGGGCCAAATCCACCATTTTGTCTGTTGAAATTTGATTTTGGGCAAAATATAGTTTTGATTAAATAAATTTGAGTGAAAACGTATTGTTTGTAAATATTTTTTAATCAATTCTGGAATTAATTATAATATTTTATTTTCATTCAAATGATTTATTCGTTATTATTTTCAGTTTTAAAACCAATTTAATTAAATTTAGACTAAATGTCTTAAAATACGTTTTCTTTGGATTTTCAAATAATTTCATTGAATTGAAAGTTCGCGACATTTCATCAATAAATAGATTTAATACTATATTCGCCGCAAAAGTATCCTATTATTAATCAATTTATTTGTTTGAGTAATATTTGCAAAGAAATAAATTATGGATTAGTCTATGACTCATAGACTATGAGTTATTCTATAAAATTCCCATTAATACAGCAGAAAGACTAAAGAAATATGAAGTAATGGATGACTACTCATTGATTGAAGTCTTTGAATACAACTCTTTGGAAGATCTGTTTCGTTGGCTCTCAGTTTCTAAACAATTCAATGAATGCATTTTCAGAGTATTAAAAGTCAAACAACTTTTAAAACTTGAATTTAATGACGAAAATACTTCTGGATATCAAAACCTAAACAATAAACCTTTTTGTCCTCTTTTGAGACATCGATTAGAGTTAATTCCCATTAATTGTCAGCGAATAAGAATTTTGGAATTAAATAAATGTTATATCAATGAAGAGATTATTATAAAAATTGGACACAATTTTGAATTATTGGAAGAAATAAAGTTATCATGGTGTATTATACCAAACAATCACTTTGATCGCATTTGTGAAGGGGTTAAATCTTTGAAAGTGAAGAAATTGACCTTACTCTTTTTATATATTGGTAACGACAATGAAATAATTTCTGATGACTTCAATACAATTTCATTTATCTCTTCATTTAAGTGCATAGAAACAACTCTTGTTACGATTAAATATATTTCTTCGATGTCTCTACTTTTTATTCAATTGACTTCTTGTGTTGAAAGTGTGCAAGTTCAAATATTGGTTGTTGATGGTGACATACCTCCAGATTTTAACCAAAATTTTTCATTGCGACTCAAAAATCTTTTAATGTTTTGGACTTATATTGAAAGCGAAGACTTAGAAGTACTTATCAGAGAAACAAATTTAACGAAACTTTCGTTCAAATGTTTGAATTTTAAGACAGAATTGTTAACACTTTTAACTCAAATCCATAAAAATCTAGAATACCTTTTGATAGGAAATGCAAATTTCATTAATAATATCCGTAACAATAATACAAAACTTGAAAGAATGGTTTTCTTCGTTATGATTGGTTGTACAATTAAGCCAGTTCAATTCAGACAAGTCATCCATTTATTCCCAAATTTAAGAAGACTTTTTCTGAATATTTATATGTTTTGTTTGGAAGACAACTCTAATATCTCTCAAACTTGTAGAGTGTGTTTCGATTATTGTTTTGATTCAATCCCTCGAATCCAATCATTAAAGTATTTTAGAGTCAATTTATATAATGTTGGAAATGCTTTTATCAATTGTTTGAATCGCTTTCAGAATCTGAATCACTTAAGTATTGATGACTACACTTCGGAACAAGACATCCAAATACTAATGGATTCAAATTCTTTTTATTTCAAACAAATGTTTAATTGTTTAATAGATTTTTGTGATAAAAACCCAAAAAAGATCTTCAAATTCGACTCAAAACAGACTTCAATACCGAAAGGTCTAAAACTTCCTCGAAATTTCAAAGTAGTATATAATTCAGATACTTTTGTTAATGAGTTTTTATTATAAAATAAAAATTATAATAAAAATTTTATTATAATTACTTTGAGTTTCTTTTTATTAAATAATTTTTTATAAATAAAATCTAAAACTTTATAACCAAACGATTGTCTAAATGTAATGTTATTTTGTGTGAAAATATTTACTTAAAAATCACTGAATAAAACAAATGATTTATTGATTTAAGATTTAAAATTTTTAAAAATAAATATTTGAAACATTTTTATTCTTACGTTGAAAAATTTGAGCCAAATATTGAAAACTAAAAGCTTAAAGCACTGGATATGAGTTGAGAACTGAAAGGGAATCCCTTTTGGAATCCCACAAATTCTTATCGATTACTACTTTTTTGGGCAGTTCTTTGTTTTGTCGAACAAAATATCAACAGAATTCTGCAAATATTCTTAAAATATTTCAGAAATACTTAATTTTAAGAATAATTTCAACACTAAAGACAACACAAAAGAGATAACGGAATACATATCCAAAGAAGTCATTCAACTCTCGAATAGAAGTCATGACTCATGACTTATCCCACTGTAGTTAAGCCTAACTTATTCTTTAAATACTTCGAAACCACACGAATCGGGAGTCAATTAAAAGAGTTATACATATTATTTGAAACCAAAACAATTCTATTTAACTCTAGAAATTAATTAAATTACATAAGATTATGTTGAATCCATTTTAAGCTTATTTATTGATTTCTTTTAAAATTGGAAAAATAAAATATTTTAACTAAAATTATCAAATATTTTGAAGAATTAATTTTAAAAATAATAAATTAAAATCAAAATAGTTTTTACTAAAAGTTCTCATAATTTTAACTTTTGAGTAAAATTCAAGCAAAGTTTAAAAATCATGAAATTGAACTTTTATTCAAATGCAAACATTTTTAATTGAGCATGATGATGATTCCCCTTATTCATTTTATATATACAAACATAACGTACAAAATATGAGTTTTTCTAGTTTATTTTAAATCTTTAATAATATAATAATATTTGTTTATTTTTCAATAAAATTTCAATTATTAGAAATTAAATTTAATAAAATCATTAAAATTATTAATTAAAAAATTGAAAAAAATGAACATGGTTCAATTAGATATTATAATTAAGTATTTCCATTCTGAACATTATTAATGAATAATATTAAAAGTTTGACCGAAGAGTCAGAAACTTGTGATTCATATTTTCTGTAAAATGTGTCCAAAAGTGGTTTTTGATAAAAACGTGGTTTAAGTCTTAATACAAATCTTGAGTTAAATATAAAAAGAAATGAATTTCAAACAAATTCTGTTTTTCTGTAAGTATTGACAAAATTTTAATGACTTTATTGAAACCATTTCTCAGATTTGATTCTCTGGACTTTCACTGAAAACGGTTTGGCCTCAGATTTCTGCAAATCATTTGCTGACAATAACTATGAAATTGATTACGGATTTGGAGGAGGTTTGGGTTTTACAGAAAAGGCTTTCCTTTTCATTAAGAAAAACTATTGGAAACTACGAGTGACTTTTAAAGAAGATATAAATGACCCTGACTATATTGAGGTAAAATTGGATAATGAGAGTAGAGTCACAAATATATATAAAGATGAGACAAATTCATATAAAATGGCATTCGTTTACTCAAAACAAGTGATTGGTTTCATTGATGTGAGTATAAGAAGAATGGATTTGTTTTTCTTAAATTTAGAATTTAATTACAATTAAATAGAAATCCAATGGAATTGAGTGGAAAAGTTTCAGTGACGGCGACTTCGAGGAAAAGACAAACTTTAACGACACTTCTATTACCCAAAAGTTTAAAAACTTAACGGGACTTTCGATTGGTTTTACTCTTAGTCAAACAGAAGACCAAACAGTTGTAGGTTTTGTAGCTGAGAGTGAGACCCAAAAATTTGTTTACCATAAGTTGACGGTTGAATCAAATGATGTTAAAGATTATCAATCAATAGAAGTCAATACCACAGATACCCTTTGGAATAGAATTAACGATATTTTCAACAATACTGAAGTGTTGGCAATATTAGGGCCCTATAATATTACAAACAGTAGTTCCACTGAATTGCCCTTAACTACACAAATTCCACGTAAGAGAAAGAAAAGAAATATCAAAGAACTGGAACCGACCACTACAATGACGACAACACAAATTCCACTTAAAAGAAAGAAAAGAGGTAACACTAAAAAGGATATACCGGTACATTTAGTTTTGATTAAAGAGAATGGGATAATAAAGTATTATTTTCTGGATGTAAGTTATATTTGACTAAATCTATAAAATTATTTAAAATTATTTTATTTTTTAAAGTTAATTAACGGAAACAAATGGCCACAAAAGACTCTAATGAATTGTAGTTATTCTGACCCTAATCTTAAGTCACAGTCAAACGCTGTTGTAATCACTATTAGCTCATTATTGGGGATAATATGTTTGATCGCTATATTCATTGGAATAACTCATTTTTACGTCTCATCCACTCATGTCGACAAAACTGATGGCTTCGGAGATGAAACAATTTTTGAAAAGAGAAGAGATAGTGATAGCAGTTTCGAAGGCGACACACATACCAAATGTAAAGATTGTGGTCTAAATGTGTCTCTTGAAAGTCAAATAGATATGGTTTAAGTAAATAAGTCGACAACACTTTTGTATTGAATTTTTTCATTTAATTTTATGATTAATATTAATACCATTTTGTTAATTAACGTCAAATAATGGGTTATTTTTATGTAATATTTTATATAAACATTTAATGACAAGAAATACCTGCCTTTCATTTGGTTTGTATTTTATTAAAATCGAATTTTAAAACTAATTAATGTTTGTATATAAACTTGGTAAACTTAAAAATCTATTACAAATGGGAAGTTTTTGATTAGAATTTATTTACACAAATTTAAAGCTAGTTCAATTTTAATCAAGTTCAATAATCTAGTTCTTGGAATGAATAGAATAGTAGCAAGAACAATTAAGATACAAAAACAATTACAAATAATATTTTTTTTAAGGAAAATAACAAAAATTAAGATTTAAATTAAAAGAATGAAAAAAATTTGTCGCTAATGAGTGAACCCAAAGAGAATGTCTGCCAAATACCCAATAAAACCATTATGTGGAACAGTTTATTGAGAAAATAGACCCGTCTCAGATTGCTTCTTGCCTCTGGCAGAGTGTTATTATCTTCTTTGAGGATAAACTTTCTTATTCCCAGCATATAATCGACCCAATATGTCGTCCAATTGACGGTTCGTATGTCAAAGTTGAACAACTATTTTAAATGATCATTTGTTAATTTGCCATGCTCATTTGCCAGTCTGTGACTAACCTCTTTGTCGACACCAATGAGCTGTTCGTTGAGCATAATTATGTTATTGTTTGAGAACTTCCATTCATGAGTAGTAAACCATTGAAGGACTCGTACGGAACGGTGAAGTCTGTCGTAGAGTTTAACCATAATTCGTTTGCGACCCATAATAGACATGAGTGCGTCGAAGAGATGTGCGGGTATTGTGTGATCGAAAATCACAAAAATTTTGTTTATAAAGTGATTCTCTCTCATTGAAAGACCCGGATATCTGTAAACCTGAGTACTCGGATAGTGTAGAAGGTATGGAAACATCTCTCTTATTTGTCCCCAACTCGTTCCGTTCAATGAACCAGAAGTACAGTTATAAATAAAGATACCGTTTGGCCGAAGAGTTGCCGTAAACCACACGACAGTTATCATTAAATTGACGACTGTATCCACGGGTATGATATCTGCACTGGCCTTTGATTTATATAACATATGCCGAAGGATTCCTTTACCTGTGGCCACAACAATACCTGTGGGACCATTGAGGTTATCCACCCAACCGGGAATCGGCTCTTTCCACGAAGCGGTCACTATTGAAGGTCGAATTATAGCCACTGGAAGAGAACCGCATTCATTGACAAGTAGTGTCTCAGCCAATGCTTTTGTGTACGTATAAGTGTTGGGCCATTCGCCCAGAAGTGAGGGCGTAATTGCAGCCAACTGCTCATCGGTCATCCAAGAGCACAAATCAATAACCTTTTGTGGGTTAACTGGCGGCTCATAAAGACGTTCATCCACTTCATATCGATTACAGTTTGCATAAGCGGTCGACACATGAAGTAAAGCCTTGAATTGAATGAAAAATTGTTTTTTTTATTTTCATTTAAATCTCAAATCATTAATGATTTTAACTGAAATTTGCGATATTTTCCGCCTAATAAAATAAAATGAGTAAAACAAGATTTAAAGTTCAATTTTTTACATTGAATTTTTGCTGAGTTTATCTGAACATCTAGCACTTTTCCTTTAACATTTATTCTTGCTCCTTTTTTTCAAATGCTCTGCTCTTAATTAAAATGTAAGAAAACTACTAGGTCATTTCAAATAAATAAGTTTAATATTAATATTTTTATTTAAAAGAAACTTTGATTTTAACCAGAATTGAACTTGGTAAAGTAAGAAATTGACAATTAAATAATGGACATGGTCATATAACTTACAACTATTTTAGGCAATTTATGACATAATTCAATGAGACGTCGAGTGCCCAACACATTGAAGTCAATGGATGTGCGAAGGGGTTCATCAAACTTGACAGTAGCCGCAGAATGGATGACAATTGACACATCTCTGACCAGAATAGTCAGGTCTCTATCAGATATGCCGAGTTCTGGTCTCGTAATGTCTCCTTCTATGGCTATAACTTTTTGTAGCACTTTTGGATTGGATTCACGTAATTTATCAAATATTTTGACCTGGAGCAGTTCCTGGAGTCGGTTGCGCACATCTAAACCTTTTTTAGGCCGAAGTAAAACATATATGTTTTTAACATCACTACAGCTTCGGAGAAGTTTTTCAACCAAAACTTTCCCTATAAAACCGGTGCCGCCCGTTATGAACACACTCTGGTCTCTGAAGAAGTTTCCAATTTCTGATTCACTTCTCATTTCTTTAAAATTTCTTTCAAACGAATAAAATTGATTTTTGTTTATTTAATCCAAACCTTATGTTAATTATTGTTTCAGTATATCCGGTAAACACCTAAAGCAAAACTTCTATTTAATTTACAGTGCAATTTCTCTCTCTCTCTCTCTCTCTCTCTCTCTCTCTCTCCCCCTCTCCTTCTCTTTCTTTCTCAATCTTTCACTCAATGTTTGGTGGAAAACATGATTTCTTTTAAAAAAAGACTTCACTATTCGTGAAGTGAACTAATTATTGAGTTTATAAATAAAATTCATGAATGAAATAATATTAAGTAATATCAGCTATGCCTCAAAAGTCAGGTCATTTAAAATAACTAAGGAATGAAAAATCCACTGACTTTCACTTTTTAAGGAAATTTCAATATAAATGAAAACTTAAAATTTTATTAAATAAATTAAAAATAAGTATTTATTTATTTATTTACTTAAAGTTTTAATGAAAAAAACTCAGAACCACTTCAAGAGATCAGTAGGTTTTACACATACCTGAGCTTAAAGGTCATGAACTTATGATAAACTCATTTATCAATAAAACTATCTTTAGTTCATTGAATAATAATCACTGCATTTTAATAAATTTGAACTAGGTATAAATCATTATGAATTAAAATCAAAATTTAATTATATTTTTCAAAAATATTCTTAAATATTAATATTAATATAAAATTAATTACCTTTTTTATAGTCTTGGTTAATTGGTGTAACGCCACGCCCCTCAAAACTGGACATAAGTTGCGAATGAACAAGGTGCTAACTCAAAAAGTTTAAAACTTAACAATAAATTGAACTTGGTAAATCAAACAAACAAAAAACAGAACAATATGTTCTTGGTTAAAAAGTTCACTTTTAATAAAACATTGCTCTTTGGAAACAAAATTCAAAATATTATTATGGCTTTCATTTGAGAGAATTCCACAAAACGTTTGGTTTCGCGATCTTTGGATTAGATTAAAGTTTGGAGAAATTATTTACAATTTTCTCCTTTTTCTTCTTCTAAAGTATAGTAAAGGTATTTCTATAATCCTTTTGATTAGCATTTGGGACATACTTTCCTCTCTCATATAAAACGATTTCTGATAAGAATATTAGCGTTTTTTCACAGTTTGTAATATACGGTATTATACGGTATTTCCAGTTTTTAGAAACTAATAAAAAAACTGGAAATACTCTGAAAAGTGTTTTACAAAAAGCAAAGAAAAAACACTTAAATTCTTATCTGAAAATTAGTTGAGAAGAGAAAGTATGTCCCAAATCATAATCAAATCAAATCTTTACTGTAAAAAAGTCAAAGTAAATACACTTTCCATTAAGAGAAAGTGTTATTCAAAATGACCTGACTTTTGCCACATTATACCAGATTAACTTTCAGTACAACTAATTAGTTCACTTCACGAATAATAATGTCTTTAAAAATATTTTTTTTTGCGCCAAACAGTGAATGAGTGAATGTATGTGAGTGTGAGTGAGTGAGTGTGTGTGTGAGAGAGAGGCTAATTGAAAGGTAAATCAATTAAAATTTGGCTTTAGGTGTTTACCGGATATATTGAAACACAAATATTTATTATGTTTTGTATTAATTAAACAAAAAGCAAAACTTGACGTTTGATCCAAAAACAGATTTTAATTATTTGTTTAAATCAAATGAAAAGTGAATCAGAAATCGGAAACCTCTTCAGATATGAGTGTGTGAAGTACGGAACCAATGGTATAATCAAATTACTACTTAGTTGACCAAGATTAATGTTGAAAAATTCACTTTATTATTAGGTTTAGTAAATTTGCGTTAAAAGTTGAAGAACAGCTTTTTGTTTGACTACATCTGGTTTAGGCCTACAATCATTATTGCTTGGAGTTTGTGAAACAGATTTAAGGAACTGATTCTAATTGTGTCAGAGGATATTCATCGCCCACTTTTCATTACAGTTGAATTTATTGTCCGTTTTTTTGTAAACTATTATTAATATTAAATATAGAAAACAATATATGTTTAAATTAATATCAATTTTCAGTGCTTTTTATGGAATTTATTTTATTTTTAATTTTAATTTTTAAAGTTTTGACTCAAAATATCATATCTTTGTATTTGAAATGAATTATTATTTGCTTTTTATTTAAGAATTAGAAGATATAAACCTATAGTCAATTAAAGAAAGTTTTTTTAGTAATTAAATATAACATCATAAATGTTATTGTTCATGGTGCTTTTTACAGAATTCGATTATCTTAATCCGTCTTTGAGTTATTAAAGATGAAAAATCAAAGTTTTTGGGTTAAAATTATCTAAAATTTTACTTTTTTTCAAATAATTCTTTTCAAATAATATTCAATTGATTTTTTTCTTATACCACAAAAATGTTAGCATGTAACTTATAAAATAAGTTACATGCTAACATTTTTGTGAAGATTAGATTTGAAAACCATAAAACAGAATTGATCTAGCTCATTTCATTGAAGAACTACTTCGAGCTAAAGATAAACCTCTTGTACGTCATCCCTCTATTATGTAAACCCCTCTATAACATCAACTGATTTCTAGGACCCGATTCATTGATCATATGATTTCTGTCCCTCTATTATGGAAACCCCTCTATAACATCAGCTAAATTTTTAGTCCCGAGTGGTTGAAGTACTAGAGGTTTATCTGTAACAAGTTCAAAGAGGTATACTTAGTTTGAAACTTTGTTTATAATTGTATTTAGAGATGAGATTTAAATAATTACCTTATTTTTTCAATCATATAAAACGATCAAGTGCAAATAGATCTTAATTTATAAACTATAAGCTCGGTTGTATCTGTAGTGGGAATAGTTATATTCAAATGGGACCTAGACAGAATACCGAAGGACAAAATAACGAATAGGAATATTTTTAAAACATTGTTAGTTAAGTTAATTATGGGTTTTAATTTAATTTATTAACATTATATTATCTTATGTTAGGTTATGTTATGTTATGTTGAATTAAGTTATAAAAAATATTCAGGGTGATTAAATATAAAAATATTCTCTTTTCACTATAGTATTTAAGAAAATACTTTATTCAAATTTTCGTCATTTTGTCCTTCGGTATTATGTGATGGACACTATTTAAATAACTTATAGACAGATTGAGTATAAAAATTCTTCAAATACTATCTTAAAATATGTCATTTCTAAACTTTTAAACCAGGTTGAAAAGTTTTTGTCGTTGGAATTTCTATAAAATCTAATGGTTAATTGAAAGGTCATATTTTGAAGTTTACTTGTAATTTATTTCAAGTTTTATAATTATAATTAAAGAGGAAGATTCGTTTAATGAAGATGACCACCAACGAAATGCAACTAGTTTAAAAACCGATACAATTGAAACATCA
>JAQFZL010001275.1:0-10931 GCA_034695685.1 Galumna lanceata | reverse complement strand
TTACCACATAAGTTTTGAAATAAACTAATACAGTAAATATCCCGAAAAGGAAACTCTTGGGGACCCAGAAATCTGTTTCATTTTGAGAGATTTATTTTAGGAATAAATTATTTTAAAAAATTATAAAATATTCTATTCACAAAAACAGTATATTTTGTTTTCAAATGAGTTTCACTTCTATAGTTTCAAATGAATCGAAAATATTTGTATTAAATAAAAATAATAACATTAAAGACATTATTTTCATAATACAAAACTTTAGATTTCATTGAATCAATTATTTAATTCATAGTTTAAGTGAAATTTTTTTCCATTTCAGAGTTATATTTTACATAGTTTTTAAACTTTCGGACCAGAAATCACTTTTCATTTTGAGAATTCAGAGGTTTTTCTTTTTGGAAATATTTTATAAAACAGGCTTCTATGGGAAGATTTCCGGGACTTTTTTTAGGGAATTTAGGTTCACTTTTGGGGATTTTCTTCATATTTGGATTGTTTCCTTTTCAGATTATCAACTGCATATGTTTCATGAGATAGAGCTTTCAAATGTATTCAATAAATATTTTTTATTAAATTATTAACTCAAATATTTAAATTAAAAATAATATTCTAAAAATTAATTTTTTTCGATTCCGAGATCTCGGCGAGAATCTCGAGTGGCGCCGATCGGGAACGAGAAATGAAATTCCGAGACGAGAACGAGATCTCGGTTTCTCGTACCGACCTCTAGTTTATAGTGACTTAAAGATATTTTCTAAAGAGAAGACTAAAAATTACTGTATTTATAAGGTCTTTGATTTGTGTCCACTCAATGCCATCCGCAGAGAGTCTACTTAAGAATCTACTGATAGTAAAGACAGTCCTCTGGTCTTTAATTTGATTTATTGTCAGACATTGAATGCCTCAAATCTGTAAGTTTACAATTTCTATGCATTACTCTATGTATTACTCTTTCACTTAATTCTCGGGTCTTTCTCTCAGAGCTTTTCTACTTTTGATCATTCATTCAAATAAGGTCTGACTTAAAGTATTGCAAAGAAAAGATAATTCAAGAAAATCTCATTTTAAGTTCTAACTAAGAATTAACCGGATCATCTGAATAGTGCCTTGCTCACTTTGTTTTATTAATATTTGATAAATCAGCATAAAAAAGCTTAAATAATTCCTAATCCAAGTGAATCAAATAGTTTTATCAAGAGCACTATCTCAATGCCTATGTTGTAAACTAGCATTAAAAGGATTTGTGAAGCGCCAGAACTACACGAAAATCGATTTTTGTTAACATTTACATCAAGAATACAGAAAAATATCTTTAAGTAAACAAAATTATTCCGAAACTTAACTGAAAATCTGAGAATTCAATACATTTTCTGCTGTATTTGAACTGTCATTTCGGGGAATATATTGGTCTCAAACGGCATGTAATCAACTCATAAGATATTCATCTTTAACTTCGCAAATGTTTATTCAAGTTATGAATTTCATTTGGATTTTCATAATATGTTAAATGAATATAAACTCCGATCGACTGCTTCTTTGGTTTCTTTTTATATTTCACTGAAAAAATTGAATTAAAATTTAAACTTTATTTTCATTTAGTTTAAGACTAAGTTTTGTTATTAAATTAAACTCAATATATATATAAAAATGAATTTCATAGAAAAGTTTGAACAGAAATCAGAAAAATTATAGTTCAATGAAAACAACAACAAAAACAGATTCTCATAAAAGTATGAAAGAATTGAGTGAAGAAACCCTAAAGAATATCAGATTCTTTTGACTAAAAAAAAAGAGAAAAACATTTGGAAATTATATGGTTTTATTGAGGAAATGCTTGCAATCATTTGATTGGTAGTGATGTCGGTCTCGAATCTCAACTGATTATAGAGTGAAAGTCCAGTCATGACCGGCAAGTCGTTGATACACACGAGTCGTCCTAACGTCTGATGTAAGCCTTGATTATTGTCGTTAACTCACATTTAACTCGCATTTAACTATTATTCTAATTGCGATTTTACTTATCTTCTTATTGTTATGTACTGAGAGGACTGACTTATTTGGTCGACAGCACACAAAAAGATAGAGTCATTCATTCATTTAATTCTCTACTTTTCTAATGGGATTGACTCTTGTTTTTGATGAATGCAAATCTCAAATATCTGCCCCTTATCTTCCTTTATCTCCTATTCAGCCTCACTTATCAAATGAATGTAACATTTATTTGAGAATACATTAGGTTTGGACTTATTTTTAGATTCACAAATCAATTGAGTCATAATTAAAAGCAAATATCAAAAGCGTGGCTTTAATTAAAATAAATTTAGTGTTATATAAATGTAATTAAAATAATTAAATGTATGACTAAAAGCAAAATTTTAATTGAAAACACACAACGAATTTAATTACATTTAGTCTCATAACCAATCATTGGCTCAGAATTCAATACATTTGACTCGAGGCAACTTTCAGATGAAATAATTCAGAGAAAAAATGTTGGGATATTGTCTTCAATAACAATATTTACCAATTTTTCATTTAGCAAGTTTGTTTTTCTAACTCAATTAACAAATGCAATGCAATAAACTTTTGTTAACTTTTCATTAGCTATAAATTCTTTAACTTTATTCGATGTTTTAATCTTGCTAAGTTTTATAAAGGCTTGTTGACAAGATAATTGACCAGTTTATTAATGCATCGAATGTTTCGATTTAAGGGAATTAAATGAATTTAAATCAGAAATTTATGTTTGAATGAAAGGACAGAAAATGTTTTGTAACAATGGTTTGAGTGCTAAGAGAATATTTAGTCCAAAGACGAGATGGGAGTACTAGAATACAGTG
This sequence comes from Galumna lanceata, assembly GCA_034695685.1. Taxonomy (NCBI): domain Eukaryota; kingdom Metazoa; phylum Arthropoda; class Arachnida; order Sarcoptiformes; family Galumnidae; genus Galumna; species Galumna lanceata. The sequence continues at coordinate 8,091 of JAQFZL010001275.1, read as the reverse complement.
GAGTGCGTTTGGCACAAAACCTAACCTTTCAGTTAATTGAATTTGTAGAGCCCTCAAAGTCAAACAACACTAAAATGAGACGGAATTTCGGACCTTTTCTTTAATAAAATAAATTCTATATATTCTTCAAAGAAAGGGTCGTTAAGAAAAGTCAGTCCAACGCTTAGATGTTTAGCGCAATTTTCATTAATACTTAATGGAAGGGCTGATGACCCGAACCATTGCTAGTCTTACGCTGATTATTGTTATTTGTAATACAAATAATCATTTCGGCCACAAATTAGTAAACATTACACGAAGTATTGCTTTCACTACTTATTAGCCAAACGTTTATAAAGTATTGAATACAGAGTTTGAGATTTCTTTCAATCTTTATTTGTTTTTAAAGATAATTCATAATTATTTGAGTCATAAAATGGGGTTTATAGACATTATGTAAAGATTAGATGGAATAATGTATTATTGGTATGAGCTTGAACAATTTTATTCAATTATTAAATGTTGTGAGAGAGTACGCACTCAGAATAAAGGGATGGTTTCTAACATAAGTTAATTTTTGATATAATTGACTAAAGAAGAAGTAGTTCTCTGTATTATGACATTTACGTTCTCAGAGTTTAGAGATGTGTTATTAAGGAAGAAGTGGTGAAAACGTTGACTTCTATTGCATTTAGTGTTTTATATATTAGATAATCGAATAAATATTTCTCACTTTTGCCACAAATTGCTTCACACCGTTATGTTTGACTCACAGACTATAGTTATGCCAACATTTATGTTGAAATGTTTGAGTTATATAACATTCTATTCGTACACTTCAAGTAAGGAAAAGACATGAAGAGATGCCATTGGAGCCGATCATCATTACCATCGCTATCATCATTATTTTGATGCATGTGTTGAATGTGTTCTTTACAGCAAACATCACTTCTCACTTCAATAGACAGTCACTCAGACCAGAACTTAAGATCAAAACAATTTTGAAAAGAATGGGCGGATTTGGGCCTCAAAATCAAATACAATATATTTTTGACGGATTTTTCCGAAGATCTGTTTTCGACACTCAAACCAAATATTTTAAGTTTTGTTAATATTTTTCAAATATATTCCGATGTTTTTGACCATTAATTTTGTGTTCATAATATAATATTGGTGTTAACGCATATAAATAATTAGTTTAAATAAAATAATGTAAAACTACAGAGTAATCGTTTTGCTTTTGTATTATCCCGGGATAAACCATAAACAAACTCTGCTTTTCATCAAAATTTTAATTAATATAAGACTTAAAAGTTTTCGATCAAAAACACAAACTTTAATTGAAGGCAAACCAAACACTGGTTGGCATTCATGGCATCTGTTTAAACAAAATTACTTCACATTTATTTGCTTTTCATTAAGCGATGGCTTCAAGTCTTATAAAAATGAAGCAAATCTTTGGTTTAAGACTTGCGTTTCATTTCTAAAATTGATTTCATCTTTCAGTAATTCCCTGAATTTTCTCAATTAGTTTTTGATTACCAAGGATAAATCAAATAGTTTCTTTTAATAAACAAAACTTGCTTGGTCACCTTGATTAGCACATAAATAAACTTTTACCAAGCTAATCCTCCCAACAATCAACTCAATATTAGATATAAATTTATTTCTTGTATTACTTTAATATATATAGTGATGACACGAAAAAAGAACATTGAAAGCAAATAATGTGAGCAAGGCAAATTATGAAAAATTGCTTTCAACAATTATTCATTATTAAGTCTTCAACAAGAAATTGATGGCACAAAAGTATGAGTCATACGGTAATACTCATATAACACTTTTCTATTTTTCTACTTTTTTTGAATCAAACATTGATTTCGTTTTTTACAAATATTACATAAATAGAAAAACTTCACTATTGAGACATTCAATGGATGTCTTTATTAGTTTATGGGAAAAATTGAATGGGTGTGCGATAGACAGAATGAGTGTGTGTGTGTGTGTGTGTGTGTGTGAGAGAGAGAGAGAGAGAGAGGATGGAGAGAGAGGGGAGAGAATGAGAGAGACTAAAAAGGAAAGTTTGTCTTTCAGTTTTGAGAATGAATACAGTATTAGATTATAGAGTTGTGGCAAAAAGAGTAATGTCTTATAGAAAGGCACGTTTTGGTGGCCGTGTTTTTAATGTAATGAATCTCTTGAGCGGAAAATGAAGTCTAACTATTAGGCGAACATTTCTTTGAATAAAAGAAAAACTGTTTATTACATGAATTTAAATAAGAAAATAATCAAATCTGAGTAAAATCGATATTTTCTTAAACAAATATTGAGGGCTCGCTATTGGAAAACTTACAAAAAAACGTGAAAATCAACATTCAATTTCTGGAAATATTCTTTTCAAAGATATTTCATTTTGAATGCTATTAAAGAGTTTATGAAAAACATTTTTTTATTCGTTTTCTTTAATATTTAGTTTAAGTGAAGAAATGTATTTATTTGTGTAAAAACAAAATTCTAATGAATTTCAAAAACTTATGAAGAATTTGAATCTAAAATAGAATTTATTTCTTTGAAAAGTTGTGAAAAGGGCTTAAAATATGATGTTTTTTGAAATTCTTGTATTAAAATTTGGCATAAATTCTGTATTTGTTGTCGGTTTAGTGCAGTGCCGGTAATGTAAATATTAGTTTAAGTTTTGTCACTAACTCTTGTGTTAGAAGATTTAAGAATTGAGAGAAAAGACATGAAAGACATCATCAGTAAATGTGAGCAGAAATCATATAGAAAAGAGGAACGGATGAGAGTCTCTCTCACTCAATGAAATGATGCTTTGGATGGGTTTCGGATTTTCTAATAAGCTTTGAATATATCGATGCATAAGACGTGCACCAAATCATACCGATGTCTGCATTAGGTTTGCAGAAAATCCTCACATTTTTCTTCTGGTCTCAAATATATTTCTCAAAATGAAAGCAAATGTTTACTCAGTTTAGGAGAAAAAATAACATAAAAAATTTGCTCTAAACGTATGAATCAATAGATTCTCAAATTGAATCTCAAATATAAAGAATTATTCCTTAAAATAGGAATAATAATAAGTTATAACTTTTATGATTTATTCCGATTTGAGAACAAATGCAAAGAAATTAATTTATATATTTGTCTACAATTTATGACATTTAAATAAAGCAAACTTTTTGAATATAGAATTGTGTGTTTCCTTACAAAACATAACATATTTTTGAAAATTTCATTTATTTTTGTTGACATTAATTTCAGAATAAGTGAAACATAAAAGATATAAAATATGATATTTTAATAATGAAATAATACAACTCCTCTTATTGGACCCATTCCTCCCTTTACTCAACAGTAGTGCACCAAACTTATAAAGTTCAAGTATATGACGAGTTTGTAATTACGGGTAACACAGGCGTTATGAGATGTCAAGTGCCAACATTTGTACGCGAATATGTTAAGGTTATCGCTTGGATTAAAGATGAAAAAGTCATCGCAACGCTTATGTCACCAAAAGGTATGACTCATTTGACATTTTATGAGATTCTTATTTCATTGTTTACTATAAAAATATCCGCTAAAGTATTGAATTGTGAGCTCTGAATAACTGAACACTTAAAATGAAAATCGAAATTTCCATCGTATGCTACTTTCCTGTACTAATGTGATCTTGTTCAAATAACATTACAATAATTTATACGTTGAGGACTTTATCAAATAAATTTTGTCAGAAATAATTACAGAAGTGTTGGAGATTGAAATCCAAGGATCGCTGGGAATAGGGATTTGTAACTCTGATCTATACTTTGACCGGTACTCTGTTTGCCTGTGTTTTCCTCAAATACATTATATACTGTTTTCAGTGAACAGAATCGTTTAGAGCTGAAAAAAGAGAAGAAATTAAATGACTATAATTATAAACAGTAATCAGAATTTGAGCCATTGGTGGGCAAAGGGGGTACTTATATCTAGAGCTTTGATGACAAAAGTTTAGGCTTTTAAACAATTTTGAATACTTGAGAGAGCAGTGAATTCTATTTTATGGACCAAATGTTTAAAATTCATGAGTGTTTCGATGCGACTCACGAGAGCTCAAACTTTAAAGATGTTACTACTATTGGGGCAACGATTGGCCACCAGTGCTCTTACAGAAAGACTAATGTTAGGCATACGCTCCGTTGCATAACATTTGTTCAAATGTCTATCAAAACTAAATTAATTTCGTCGACTTTCAAATGAAAAACAAACCAAACATAGAAAACAAATCAGAGTTTAATTCAAGCACTGAATCCAAAGACTCCAAATAAATATATTTTTTGAGGATTTTTTTCATTATAATTGTATTACAAAACATTTGCAAATTTTCTTAAATTAATTTCTCTGAATTTACTTTTTATAGCTGTGACTGTGATATGAGTTCTTACATAAAAGTGGATAACATTTATTATTAATAATGTTAGGCATGAGTTGGCTTCAGGCAAACCATTTTCATTACACAAAAGTAGCGGAAAAAGTTTTCTAATGAATCGCTTGAAATGAATACTTCTGATAATATGAAGACTTATTTAGTCATTTGGGAACTCAATATTATATGCATCAGATATTCTTAATATACTAATTGGAAGGGCCCACAGCATTTCCACAGCATTTCCACAGCATTTCCACAGCATTTCCAAAGCATTCCACTTCTTATTAGCCGTTCCATCTTTTCACGAGGCCTTCACTCATATAAATGCCAGTATTAAACAACCCAACCATTCATTCATTTTTTTATTTGATTGCTTTTTAAGTGATTTCCGAATAACTTCTGAATTCACGCGTAAAGCCATAAAATTAACTCTTTATTAATTTTATTATATATTAGTTCATCTTTTTATATACAATCCTAAAATAATAACCAAGGTTCTACAATATATCAGCACAATTTTGGTTTCTTCTCAATCATCACAACAGAGATCTGCACTAATCATATAAAGAGTTCCCAAAAAGTGTGAACTTTTCAAAAAAAATTGTTAAAATAAATTGAAGTTTTGATTATTTCATTATTTGAGAAATTTATGATCGATTTTCAACTAAAATCTATTGAATAATTCAAAAATCGCTATTTTTGATGATTGAATTAAAGTCGGGAGGAGTCGTCTGATCTCCGGAGTGAAGGTTCGGACTTAAATGCCTTGAATTCGATTTTTCCGTTCAAATGATTTATAGATTTCATTTTGAATGATAGTTAAAATCAGTTATTTCTCTTGTGTTGGGCTGTAGTGACTGAAACTCTAAAATATTGAATAACTAAAGTAATCGAATCTTCACTTCAAGCAAAAGTCGATATTCGAGACGAAGAACTCAATTACATTGCATTTGCATTTTAGCACTCGTTTTCCTCTAAGAATAGACAAGAGTTTTATGTAAATATTTGATAAAATAAGTGATGATCTAAACTATTGTATAACATTCGATGATTTTTACACTTTTCTCAGTTAAAATGTGACACTTTTTGGATGCTTTTAATGATTGAAATAACGCTATAAATATTCAATGTCTTCATTTGATATCTCAGATTGACTTTTAAGTAAATCTTCTTAAGAATCCAAACTTTACGCTCGAAAGTAATCAAAAAACTATTTTTTAAAAAAAAACATTTCTGTTAGGATTCAAATCAAATCATTTATCTCTCAAATGACAAAAAAAGATTTAATCGATAAAATATTTTTCAAATTCAATTAAAACTATTTTTTTTAGTTTCAATTTATATTAAATATTATGTTTTGAGTTTCAATAAAATCATTCAGAAGTGTTAACTCAAACACAAAATTATATTCAGAGAAACAGTAAAATAATTATCAGAGAAATCATAACTTGTGATTATAAATGAGAATATTATAGTGATTGCATTTTTGTCATCCAATATAAGGTAATTATCTGTTGGGAATAGTTTTACTTTAATTAGGCATAAAAACAAACTCTACTCTCTTTTGTTGCAAATTCTTCATTATATTTGGATTTATGCAAAACTTATAATTACGGAACTCCTCTATAATCAATCAAATTATGATTTTTGAGCTAATATTTACTAAAAGTCTGATAAAAATTCTAATTAATCCAAACAATACATGAATAACAAAATTGTGTCTAAAAATTATAATCTCAGTATTTATTGAAAATAATTTTTGATTATATAATAGATTTCATTGAAAACCTTATCTTAAAATTTATTTTCACTAAAATTTTATGAATTTTAAAGTCTATTTGAGTTAAAGTTTTATATTTTTTTTTGAATTAAATATAAGTTGACTCAATAAAAATGTCATAAGTTTAGGCAAATATTGAAATTAAGAAAATGGTTTGATATTTATTGATATCGAAACTTAAATGGATTAATAATAATGGATTGTAATGGAGTAGATATAAGACACCTCTTCATTCAATATTAAAAATAAGGGAACTGACAGCAGATATTATATGAAATAAAGGCGATCAGAAAAATTGCTTTTTGTCTGAAACTGAAAAAAACGAGACGAGAATAAGAGAGAGTTGTTGTCGACAAACAAATACGATATTCTAATAATAAGTTTGGTTCACAAAATTGTTATATAACTTATAACTTATATATCAAATACCATTAAATTCGTCTTTCGATGTGATATCTCTGCAGAGAATATGAAACCGAGAGTTTGCCATATATTGCAAAAGCACTGACACCGACTCCAACACATTTTCTGCTTAGATTTATAGCGTAAAAATTCTTGAATTTTATTCACTTTTGGTCTAATGGGTTTTGCCAGTAATCATGGTCATTTCAAATTCCATTGGCTATTCTATTGGTCACTTGACTTACAAAATGACTTTTTTCTGTTTATTTCTATTCAATCAAAAGTTGGGTTCGTTTTGACTAATAATGAGTTTTCATTCAATAAAAATTCATTTTTAACTCAATTTTAGACATTTTTATGAATTTCAAAGACTTCTAATCTGTCGCAAAATAATTGATGTGGAAATGGATCACAAGTCCATTCCCATGGATATTGCGGAGGAGAACTGCATCAATGGAAAGAATAAGTGCTTTACTCTTTTTAGCAAGGGAGGATGTGAGTGAGAGTGGGAGAGAGTGAGTGAGAGAGAGAGAGAGAGAGAGAGAGAGAGAGAACTACTCATTTATCTCACTTAAATGCGTCAAAAATATGATAAATTTAGTTCGGACTGTAGTGTAAAAATGGGTGGAGAAGTATATAGAAAGTGAAAAGAAAAGCAACAAAAAAAACAGAAATAAAATGCGAAGAATAACGAAATGTAGAAAAAGAAAGAAAAATAGTTCGACTATTTTGGAGGGAATGCTTTCGATGAATGATGTGTTGCAGAACCACTGATCAATTCATTTATAAAGTATTACAATGGATGGAAGGCAATGGATGGTCAGTAAATGGTTCATTTGAAAAATGTATTAAAGTGTTGTGTGATGTTAAAAGTGGTATTTCTAGCATTTCTTTCTATACATTGTTTACTGCACTGAGTCTTACCACAACTCTCTTCAATAATACAAAGAAACCTAAACCAAAGCCAAAGCCGTCAATAATTTTTTTACTATCAGACAATTTTAGCCAAAGTTTTCACTTAAATTGTTTATCTTTTATTGAATTGTTCGCTGACTTATTGAAAAGTTTTGCACAACTTTTCCCAAATTGTTATTTATTACAGAATTAGAGAAAAATCGAAACAATTTATGTTTTTGATATTTTAAGTGCATTTTCACTAATCAATAATACAATTATTATTCTTAAACTCACAACAGTTCACATCTTTTAGAAAAACCTCTTCTTTTTCACATACTTTTCATTGATTTCTTTGAATCGATTCTAAATTTCTTTTCCTTTTGTTAGCTCTTGGAATACATCATAATTTTAAAGTCTTTACGAAAATTTATTCAAAAAACACTTTTTAAGTCATATTTAATATTTGAATCGTTTTTAATCCAACATTTTTAGACTTAATTAAGGATTTCAGAAACAAATACTAAAATAGAAGTATTTTTAATAATTAAATATTTATTTATATTTTAAAGTAAAAAATAAAACATTTATTTAAAAATTTATTTTTATT
>JAQFZL010001274.1:0-10949 GCA_034695685.1 Galumna lanceata | reverse complement strand
AGAGAGAGAGAGAGAGAGAGAGAGAGAGAGAGAGAGAGAGAGAGAGAGATCCTTAAGTACTAATCTTGATTTGAAACTCATTAGTAACGGAAGTCTTTAAGCGATGCTTTAAATGTTGTTTTAGTGAAGAAACACTTTAAAGTTTATGAGACTAATTGAGAAGAAGTGGCGCTCATCTCATCGTCCAAACTATAACCCAAAACATTATAGATGTAGTGATGGACAGTTTCCTTAGCAGTTCATTGCACTGATATTCTCATTAATAATTAGTTATATTTTTGGGGAATATAATATGAAAAGTATGAAAACCAAAGAGCGATCCGTTGGTTAGCGTCGGAGTTGTGTTACGATATTTCTCATTACTGTTTGCGCTGTCAATGAAGCGAAAACACTGGCGCCAAATGACCAGCACTTTCTTAAGTGGACTAAAGACTGAACCAGTGCTGAGTTTCTAAAAACTTGAAATCATTAGCAATTATATTGAGCTCAGAATAATAGACAAATAGTTATGAGTGGAGAAGAATGAGTTGCACTCACTTCCAACCGAAGAATCAATAAATGATTTGCCTTTTGGGCCATCAGTTTTGGCGCTGACAAATCATGACTGATATATATTAGTCATGTTTGCTCTCAACCACTCAATTGTCTTTAGTTTTTGTTGATTTGTATTTCAGAATAACAGAGAATAAAGAAACTGAAAGACAGGCCATTATTTTGACCTTAGCTTCTGATGGACTTTAATAAATTGGTTGCGTCGATATCCCGGTGTGAGTTGTTATTGGCGTTCAAACTTGTCTTCAAAATGAATATATGATACACACATTATAAAGCAGTGCGAATGTGGTGTGTTTGTGCTGTGCCTGAGCTGTGCCGGTCATTGCCAATAACAGAGTTGTTTGCAATTCTCTTCAAATGAATTATTCGTTTGGAGTTTTGTGGTTAAAACAATTTGCAAACTTTGCTTTTTTGCTGAGCCTTCTGTCAGTTTGAACGCAAAGCCGTTAATTCAGTTGATAGGAAGTGGGAGTCGATATGACGAACCAATTTTAACACAACTATTGCTAACAGAGACTAAAAACGATGTTATTATAGCTGTCAATGAATAACAAATTATAATAATATAATTGTTAGTTAGCTTTAAGTGATTGCAAGATATAAACAAAATTTTCAATTATTTTTAACCAAATATTTATTAGTTTTTCAATTTTCATCTCAAATACTAATCGATTGGTTTGACAGCTATTCAAAGATGGGATGAAGTGGAGCGCGACGTATCGCTAATTAGAGTTACGCAAGTTGTAGTTGTACTAGTTTAGTTGTGTTTAGTTGTCTTACTTTAACTCACTTTAGTTTCATTTAAGTCTTATCTAATTATAGTAAGTCTCGTAACTCTATTCCCAAACAATATGAAGATATTTAGCTTTAATTATGATTTTCAATTCCAAACTGAATGATAACAAATAGTCTTCATTTCATAAACATGTCATTCAATTTCCAAGAGTTGAATATTTTCGATACAAAATGTGAGGAGAAATTTAATTAAGGAATGTTCTGCCAAAACAAACTGAAATAGATATTCTTCAACTATGTCTCAGTTCAACACATGCATAACCAATAGTGCAGTAACTGTGAGACCATTATCTCAAGAATTGCTATTCACTGTATAATTTGGTTTCAAACCAGGGATAGTCATGTTGTGATTGCTCTCCCATTTTAAAGTGACTCTATTTGGAATTCTCCTCATAATTCTGATCCCATCAACAAATTTATTAATTTTGAAAAATATTATCTTTCATATCATTTCATTTCTTTAAATAATCATAAAATTAATAATACTTTTCGTCGTTTCAAAACTTGTTTTCAATTTTACATTAATTATAGTTGAGATTCAAAAAAAATATGAAATATTTTTAATACAAAAAATAATGAAAGGCTTAGACTTTCAATTTGTAGTAATTTTTACAAAGAGTCCCATTTTTATAGTTATCTTTCATTTAGTTTTGATTATTTGATTCATTAAAATGAAAACTTTCTGAGAATTATTGAAGGAATCGGAGAATTGAGTGAAAAAAGTAATAATCAATTAAAAACTGGTTTTAAAAACTTATGAATTTCTATATAAATGTTATCTTCAAATAGTCTTCTGACTAATAATTAAATTAATTTCAAAATTGATATTTCAATGAATGAAATGATTTGCTCTCAATAACTAATGAACGACAAAATCTTATTTTAATTATTCATTCACTTCTGTTTCTTATTAAAAGTTGAGCTCCTCTTTCAAAAAGGGGAATATCGTAGATGAAAACCGATGGGAACGGGATTTTTCGCAACACTATTAATAATTCTTTTCAAAAGTAAAACTCAATACTTTTTGTCAGAGTTTGCAAACGTTTGCGACTTTAAAATCGGTATGAAATCGAAATTCTTGTTTAGAATGTTTGGAGATGTCATCCATAAGACATACACAAGAATGCAAGAAATGGGTGCAAATGATCTTAAATGAAGTATGTCTTCAATATCCCGAACGTCTCTTTCCTTCGACACTTAAAAAATTTGTATTCCATTTCCTGTCCCTCTTCTCAGCGTTTGTCTCATTTCTTAAAAATGTAGTCATATTTGAAAATATGTACAAATTTTTAGTTTTTTAGGAAAAAGAGAATCAAAAAACTAATTACAATTTGATAAATGATTTTATTTTATTTTATATTTCAATTGAGTTAAATCCAATCAATCACTCGATCGGAAATTTATTTTAATCACTGTTTTGACTCTAAATTGCAAATATTAGATAAGATAACACACAAAATAGGAGAAGATATTCATACACTTTATTCTGAGTCACTTTAATAACATTTGAAACGATTAGAAGAAATAAAATTTGAGACAATTTTTTGTATAATATATTTCAGCGAACGCTTAATTAAAATGGATTTACACTAATTATATGCTTTCCATTGCGTTTCAAAAATGTTAAGAAAAATATTTTATTAAAAATAACATTTTATTTAAGAATTTTAATCACCAAAACTTAGTTTGAAATTGAATTTATTTCATTAAAAAATGTTTCGAAATTCAATGCAAAGCAAATCATTTGAATTAAACATCTTTTTATTAATTAGTTTTTCAATTGATTCAAATGACAGGTCATTTGAGAAATGAGTTCAATTAAATTTAATAGTTTTATATATGAAATGTATATTAAAGGTATGTTTTGGTCGAATAAATAGCAAAAAAATTCTTATTATTCAATTGAAAAATGGCTTTCATTTCAATTAATGATTGAAATGATTTCATATTAAATATTTTATTGATTTTTTTCATTAATTGAAATGAAATGAAAATCTCGCGGATTTGTGCACTTTTGGAGCAATTATTTCAATTTATAATTTATTTTTCAAATTATAATTTTTATTAAGAGTTCTGAGTTAAACAACTCTCAAATTAGTGAATCCAAAGAGAATTCAATATCGATTGTGTTAAACAATCCATCCGTAGAGTAGGAGGTCTTCGGAGATAAGGAGATAATATGTTGGCAACCAATTGGAGACAAGAGTTAGCCTCCAATTATGGAACTTAACTCAACTTAACTCTGTTTTACTGCTATCTATTTCAGTGCTTGAGGTCGTGTCGAACGCATAAACCGCACCTCCAGAAGGCTGTCCATAAAGTTGTAAAATAACCATTTTTTTGGTCATATTTTCGGAAATGTTTTGAGTCTTGAGTTAAAGATATACTCAATTGAGATGCGATCGGGTATTAAGTGTTGACTTAAGAATATAACAAATGTTTGTTTAAGACTTGTTTTGCAAATTAATTTTAGTTATTATTCATCAAAACTGATCTCATATTCTAATTGTTTATTCATTTGATTGACAATCAGTAACTCAAAAAGTGATTTAGAAGTTTTATTTGCGAATTAAAAGCATTAAAAGTTTCCAAAAGTTTTCATTAAATAAATGGTGAATAACTTTTATTCGGACTCAATGTCTCGTTCGGAGTCTTCGAGTCCTATCAATTCTGACGCCAGTATTGATATCAACGATGACGACGAAGATGTGTCTCAATCACCAAAAAGAGAAGATCTGTCTTCACCTGTTGTGCACCAAAACGGTTCAATCAATTGCAATAAACCATCGAAACTATCATTTAGTATAAGTCGTCTATTGGGAGCCAATAGCGGCTCAAACAAACATAACCCGAGCGGTACTACAACTGAAGGCGAGCCTGAGTTTTGTAGACCTCAATCTTCAGAATGTGTTGCCTCCGATTCTAGTGTCAAACCTTCATATCCCGACTCTTCGCCGGACCATAAATATAATTCCTCTTCAAATAGAGTTGCGATGAGTCCATACGAAACCGCATTAAGTCATTTGACAGGAAATCATTACCAATGGTTTGGGTCGACTCCACTCATCAGAGATGGTTTGCAAAGTATGTCATAAATTGTTTTTAAAATGATTAGAAGATATCCATTGATTAAAATATGGTTTTGAAAACCGCAGAACTTCTCGAACCCCCAAAACTGCCGGCAGTCAAATGTCAACTGAGAAGACATAAGTCAAACCGAAAGCCGCGCACACCCTTCACAACACAACAATTGTTGGCACTCGAGAGAAAATTCAGATCAAAACAGTATCTGTCGATCGCCGAAAGGGCAGAATTCTCGAGGTATTTCTACAGATATCGATATACATCTCTTTAGATATCTATAAAAAAGCGCTTCACTTAAACTATATTTAATGACAAATCATTACAATTTTGTGAGTAATTAACTTCGGTTTTACTTTACTCTTAATTTGTTTTGAAATAAAAGTTTTTCTCAAATTAATTGCCTCTAAAACGTCGATGCGTTAAATGTCTCCTCAAAATCAAAGTTTCAATTAATTGAAGTCAAAATTTTATTTTTCTTTGCATTTAATAAGTGGTAAATTCAAAGCTTGTGGTCATTATAGAAATCAGATCACATACTCAACAAATAGACTACAATTAATTGTCGGCCGCTCTTTAAACCACTGTTTTATAAATAGTTAAAACTAAATACAAACCAAATGTTTTTATAATCAAAATATCAAAAACAAAATTCACATTAGAATGTGTTTACTTTGTTTTAATGGTCTTAATATTTGGTTAGTTTTGTCCCTAATTAAAGCTAATTAACTTTTTTGACCGTTTAATATATGTCAACAAATTAATAGCTGATAATCATTAAGTTATTAAATAAAACACATAAACAAAAATCAATTAAAAAAATAAAAATAAATTATTAATTAATGATTTCGATATCATATTTACATATTTTCAGATTATTAACTAATATTAGCTATCAGTTAACAATCTATGGGTGATGTTCAAGGTCTCTGACCCTACTCTCATGAATAAAATCATTGTAAAGATATAAAAGAACTGCGAGTTTTTCACAGTTTAGCCCCTTTTGTACTATTGGACTATTTTTAACTTTTTTTTGCAGAATTGCAGAAATAAGTCTATTTTTTAAACTTTTATAAAACTCTTGTATTAACGATTCGGAGTTAAATTCAAAATAATTTTATTGGATTCCTTCACTCTTTTAGTGGGTTTTACCCAACATTTTCACTCCTCTGAGCATTCATTAGCAATTCATTCCTCTTTTATCCCATTATATCCTAATATTAATTTTAAAATTTTAGACATATATTTGTGTGACGACTATATTAATGAAAAAGTTTTGCTTCTCTAAAATTTACCGCAAATTTTCTTAACGCGAAAAAACGAAAAATTCTAATTTAATACTTGAAAATAAAGTTAGCGATGAAACTGAATTTGTTATACAAATTTAGTTGACTTCTATTCTTGAAATAAATGAGTCTTTTATAACCTTAAGAAAAAATAGGAATTTTTTTTACCGAAATCGGCATAAAAAGGAAAAAATGATTTAAAGTTTTTAATTTAAAAATCAATGTTTGCTAACTTTGTATGGTATTAATGAATTTAAGTGAACAAGGTTAAAAAATTTTATTTGAATAAACTCAGAGTTAGACTTTGAAAGTATATTTAAGTTTACAAGAAGTGATAATCCGTTTTTCAGTAAAAATGAGGTTTTGTTGAACTGACATTTGGTTTAGTTTTCCGCTTATTTTAGCGGAAAAATCGGCCAAAAAATGAAATCTCAAACGTTTTCCAAAATTTTTTGCACAAAAGAAAAATATTTGAAAATAAATCTTAAATTTACAAATCATTTATTTATCTTAAAGTCTTCACAAATATTAAAAAAGTAATAAATTTTTAACGAAAAACTAATTTTAGACTTTATTTTCAGTTCACTTAATTTGACTGAAACTCAGGTCAAGATCTGGTTTCAGGTTTGTATAGATTTCACTTAAATTTGATCTAAAATTCATTTGAAAAACGATTAAATTTCAGAATCGAAGAGCAAAAGAGAAGCGCTTAAAAGAGGCCGAACTGGAAAAGATGCGAATGGCTTCCCGACCACTATTACCTCAAGCCATAGGAATCCCGGGCTTCGCAATGGGTCTTCACCACAATCCGAATCAAAGTCACAATCCTTTTATGCCTATACCAACATCGCTGTCATCCCTGCAATCACTGCATTCCTCGTCATCTGTGGCCTCATTGGCGGCGGTCACGGCCTTCAATTCGCACTCATCGGAAATGAATTCTGTGCGTCCGACGCATATCTTTAGTACAAACCCTTCATTACAATTGAATTCTCATAATAATTGAAACCTTGACTTATGTGAAAGGGAAGTGCCTTTTGTGACTCCATTTGGACTCATTTTCACTAATTTGTAAGTAAAGTGCAATTATTGTAATTATTATTCATTATTAGATTCATTATAAACCAGAATTTAAGTGAAACTCATATATAATGTATTGATTACTAATTATTTATATTTTATTTATATTCAAAGCATTGAACGCAATATTTAACGATAATTTTTAATCAAATCCCAACTGAAATGTAAATATTATTCAGTGAATAACAAGAAATAATTAAACGAATGTTTTTATGATAATAGAGTTTTAATTGAATTATTCGCTACGAAAACACTGAAACACAATAATTATGATTTAAAGTCCAATCAATTAAAAGATAAATAAAACAAAACTCGAAATTACTTTTTTCTCTGAATCTTTCGTAACAAAACTTTTCACAGAAAATAAAACTTTGAAAAACCTGTTTCTCTGAAACTCAATGATTGATAAGTTAAGCAAAAAATATCAAATAAAGTAAAAACCAGTCAATTATATACATATGAATGTTGTGTTTGTTTGTTAGCATACAATCTATTTGTGTTTTCTGGTATCGTCTCATCTGATTATTAATACTCAATTGGATTCCAAGCCTTGAATTCAAAGACAGTCTTTTGGCCAACACTTTAACTGTTTTTAATGCTTTTTTAAAAAGCAATAAATTAGTTAAAAAAGCGAAGCAATTCTAACCTAAAGTCAAATAAGAATTCCTATTCCTATTATATCATTAGTTGCCGTCACGTTTCGGGCGCTCACACTCTAACCGCTCTTCCATTCACTTCATTAAAAAGCTGTGAAAACAAGAAATGAGTACAAAAGCAAAAATTTAATTTACATTTTGATTGGACTATAATTTTGCTAATTTATTTCATACACAAAATAAGACAAAGAAATAAAAAGATAGAAAACGTTTTTACAAATTAAAATCAGAGTCTAATAAACTTAATTAATGAGTGAATCGAATTCAAGTTTTTAAATAAAAATTAAACGATTTTTTACAATATTTTAATTAGTTTTAAAACTTTTTCTCTTTATTTTTATCTTAAAATAAGTGAATTTTTTCTAAATTAGTTTCCGATTTATTTGATTTAGAAATTCGTTTCTTTTAATTTAGTAAAACTTTTCAGAGTTTTATCTAAACATTTCAAATAAGAAATTTGTTTTAAAATTCATTAAATGATTAGAATTTTTTACAAAGAATTTGATTTTCAATGAAAAATCTAAATAAAACAAATGGAGTAATTCATTGCTTGAAATAATCAAATTTAAAGTTTAAAAATACATTTTCCGATTGAAACCACTGATTATTTAATGATAATTAAGAACCAGAATATAAGACATTCTCTTCAAACAAATCTGAAAATATCACTCTTTTAGTATTTCTTCAAATAATTATCATTTGAATCGCTTTACAGTAGAGTTGCGGCCAATTATTAACTCAAGTGTGAAGTAAATCACATCAAAAGTAAAAACAATTTTCACACTTAATTTATGTCAGACTATAGACTAGCGCTCAGACAATACATGTATAGATATATAGAGTCAGTCATCAAAACTTATTCTATTCTGAAAACTGGAAAGAAAAAGTGAACTAAAGTGTGACCGAGAATGTGACCGAGAATGTGACCGAGTTCATTCTCTTCATTCTGTCAGACAATTTTCAAAACTACTCATATTCTTGAAAATATCAATTAATTTATTCATTGAGTTTAAAGTTTTAATAAATTATTAAAAGTTGATTAAAATCTGAAAATTAAATTTGAAAATGTGTTTCGTAGATCATTGATTCGACCTGTCATATAATAACCAGGATAATCTAACCATTTGTCAAATAAACGCTATTTAGTTAATGATATTGAGTTAAATATTTGTGGTTTTATTATTATTGTATGAAATTCTGATAAAAAATATTTTAAATTAAAGTTTAAAACATTTGACGATAAAAAGAATCGAATGAAAAATCAGATCAAATAAATTGTTTTTATCTCAAAAGACGTGAAAAATGTTTGAATTCAATTTCAATTCAAAAGTGAGATAAACGGATATCAAGAGTACAAACAGAGGTCCGGAAAATCAGTAGTCGTAGAAAAAAAAAGAGTAAGAGATATAAATTAGTCGTTTTTGTCTCATATTAGAAGAAAATTTGGTGTCATTGCCAGCACTGGTAGTATTTAAGGCTCACATTTCGTGCAAAGAAATAGTTAAATAGCAATGAGTCGGTATTTACTGAGAAAAGAAATAATTATTTGAAATCCACTTATATATTGGGCTTATATTGCGTTTATATAGCGCTACCGAATCAATAGAATGGGTGGTCCCAACAGTCCTTACCATTACTACATCGACTCTACATTATTTATCATTGCCATCAGATAAGTTTTAATTTGACTTTTTTTCGGCAAACTTGCCTTCCAGTGTATTGTCGGACCTCTTATATATTACTAATTTATTGGCGTTAAGATCATATCCATTGAATTCTGTGCATATATTTTATTTGTAAATATTATTTGCGATAATTAATTGACAGCCGACTAATTGCTATAACCATTCTATGGCTAAATATTTAATGATTTGATTCATTAAATTATTATATATGCGAAACAGTAATTGTATTCACAGACAATAACTTCATTTGAAGACATAATAAACTTTCAATTTTTATATCTCTAATTGACTTAAGAATTAATCTAAAGTGAAATGTTTGCCGCAAACATAGACTCAATTATTTTTAATTTATTCACTTATTTAGAGTCAAGAAAAAGATTATATGATTTGATAATTAATTTTCTTGCAATAGTCTGAACATTGGAAGAGCACAATGTTGTTGAGGTGGTCTTCATTTGAAGCATAGAATGGATTATTGATTGACCAGTTTTTCAGAGTTTTTCAGAGATTCCAGTTTTCAAATATATTTTAATTATCAATCATTAAATCGATTTTACGAATTGAGATTTAGTTATGATTTGATTGATTTCAAGTCAAATCAAGTATTAAAATAATATTTCAAATTAAGTCATATTTCAAACGATTAATAATTTACTGAATCCAATGTTTCGCTTAAAATGACTTATTTGTGTTCAAACGTTTTGCGAATCAATTATTTAAATCAAATGAATTGAAATGAAAATAATTAATTCAAAAATTGATATCACATTTCAATAGTCACTGACGGCCAGGAAATGAGTCAAACATTTACTCGTTTTAAGGAGTTTCCCAAATATATCCCATACTTTAAGAATTAATTCCTATTCATTTTAAGGGAATTTCGGGGAATTATAATGAAACTTAATTTAATTAATTTATCCATTCATTCAATTGAATTGAGCTGAACTGAACTGAACTAAACTTAACTAAAATGAACTAGCTCTTTTCTTTGAAAATTCTATTTTGAGTACAACTTTTTTTTCTTTTACTAAGAATGAGGAAACAAATAAAGAAATTGAGACTCAAAATCAATCCTTTATTCATATCTAACATAAAGAGAGACTCATATTTATTGTGTAATCTTTTCATTCATTTAATTATTTCACTCAAAACTAATTTTAAATTATTTTCTTTTTGTTTAAATGCTTTCGATAAGAGAAGTGAATTGAATGTCATATAATATGACTCATATTTTTGTAAACTTTGTTTTAATGTATAAAACAAATTAACGTTTGGTTGTCGTGTCGACCGTTTAATACTGTTTTTGTCTAAAAGTTTAATTCAATTTTGTCTATAAAAGAGGACAACAGTTTAACAGCAAACAGACTGTGTGTCCAATTAAAAGATAGTGTGCAGTAGTGGAGGTCAATCCTCAGCTAAACATAACTAAATCGCTTGAAATTTGGTTCTCAGACACGACAACTGAAACTCATTTTTATTTACTTTTTATTTGGTTTATCTGAAAACCTTTTCTTAATTACCAGATATCGAGCCTTAAAATATCGTCAATTGTATTATCAATGCATGAGAGGTCAACAACGGAACTATGCTTAAATTGTCTAGATCATTTTCTAATTTAGATGAATAACACTAATTAAAGTCACTCTTTTTTTAACTTTAAACTTATATTCAGTTAAACATTATTTTAAGTCTATTTTTTTAAAAAAAATAACTTAACTTTAAATGATTTCTTATATACAGTTTAACCTCCCAAATATGAACCCTCCCAAATATGAAAAACCTCCCAAATATGAACATGTTCATATATCCCA
>JAQFZL010001273.1:0-10951 GCA_034695685.1 Galumna lanceata | reverse complement strand
GTTAATTTGGACACCATTGATTGTTTAATACTAAATGGCCGCCGAAAATGCTGGACATATACAACAGCAGTTTTACTAAACCCAAGCTCATGTACTGAAGCCATCTTTTTCTGGAACGAAGAACAAATTGCTCAATACTGTACTATCAAACCAGCAAAGCTATCAACTTATAGAGTTATACCTATCTCCTCTTACACTTATTTGATTCACAAAGATATTGTAAGTTCTTATCTACAATTTTGCTACGGAGATCAATTTGCCACTACCATCAAAATCAATGCTTGGAGTGAGACTTTAGAAATCAAAAAGGGTTGCGAAATTGTCATAAGTGAAACCAGACAAAAATTACTGGGTTCTTTCAGTGATTTCCTCAAGGGTAGATTACACGTAAATCGAAAAACTTTTGAGTCCACTCTCATTGAGAAGATTTATGCAAGACAATTTGTTATGACGACCGCCAGAATCAGAGAAGTTTTTGAAAGACTGGGAGAAAGTATTGGGTCAAGAGTCACTAGAGCCATCGCAGACGACATCGAACAAAATAAGGTTCTAAACCGAGAATTAATAAAAAATCTATCACCAGTAGAACTCACAAAAGTGACACTTTTTAATCTTAAAACTCAGTCAATACTTGAGGATTCGATGACGCTTCTAAATAAAAATTATAAAGTTATCTCCTATTCTGGCACATTTTGGTCTTATTTCTCTCTAATCGGTGATTCCATTCAAATGTTGACTTCTCTATTATTTCTTTTCACTATAATTTCATATGGCAATATGCTGGGTTTTATTGGGGCTACAATTGTGGTCATTCAACCTAGACCCGTGGTCGCATGGTCTTTTCAAGTGATTCCCGATATCAAATTATTACCCGACATTAACTTGAGAAATGTAGAAGACGTCACTGCGGTGGCATTCTTTATGAATATTGCATACGTTCTCTTGCTAATTCTATTGACAGTCCTGTTCGTAGTCTTTGGTATATTCAGAAAAGTGCTAATCACTTCACACTATGGCAAGGGACTGCCATCGTCTGAGCAGGGGGAGAATTCAACGGTCACCTTTCCTTTCGCTTTGATGGTTCATTTGAATTACAAAGGTAATAAAATCAGGTTTATCAAGATTGAGAACATTCACATTAAACTAAGTATGGATAACTATTGGGATGAAGAGGTTAAGGTCGTCAAGATAAAGAACCCATTTCTACATTGGGCTGTGTTTAGAGATGGGCCCGAGATGATCCTCGAGTTATCTGAAACTCTTCACTTGGTTGGTCTAAATGCGTATCAGGAACGGATAACTGAAAGGGATTACTCTGTCAGATTAACTATAAAAGGAATCAATTTTAACTCCAGCCCTATCCCAACGGTCTTGTTGACCAGAGGAAATTATGGGTTGGCCTTCGTTGACGTCATAGGAAAAGTGATACGCCGTCGACCAATCAGACGACGCGTAGACCCTCCCCGTTATTTAGAATTGGCTCAAGCCTACTCGCCGACTGCGCAATCCAAACTTTAAACTTATCTTATGATAATTATTTGATAAAACACTAACTTAGAATATATAAACCCTACTAACTTAGATTTAAGTTTAGTTTTGAATAAACTTTTGAGCATTCAAGTAATTGTGTTAAGTTATTTAGAAATATTGAGTTAAGTAAACAAATTTGGTTTGAACATTGAGTATAAAATGGAAAATCAGTTCCACCACTTGGAGACACCTAGTACTTATGGTGAAATCCCCGCCGAGAACTTTCGCGAACCACTTCTTCTGCCGCCTTCAGGACCACCACCTCCACCTCCTAATAGAGAAGGTATAACCACCCCAACTTATGTAGTGCCGAATGAGATCCGGAGAGATCTACTCATTCCCGGGTTATACGCGATCCCCCCGGAGGTATATAGCGGAGATACCGACCCGCGTCGGTGGTTAAATCAATACGAAGCCGTTTCAAAGGCCAATCAGTGGGACAACGAAATGAAATTTGCGCAACTCATTCGTGCTCTCACTGATGCCCCGAAGACATGGTATGATAACGAGATAACGTGTGCGGAGAAAAACGGCACTGATTTTGGGTGGCCCCAGTTTAAAGAGGGACTTATTTTGAACTTTACCAACCAATACGAAGGCACACTGAATGAAGACGAAACTCTTTGGCGAAGACAAGACGAAAAAGAAAGTTTAAATGCCTATTGGGAAGACAAACGAAATAAGATGAAAACGGATTTTCCAAAGCTTTCTGAAGAGTCCAAGGTCGGGTACTTGATTAAGTGCCTCAAACCGTCCCTTAAGGCTAAGGTTTGGAAGAAATATGTGAGTCAACCCCCACCAACAGTGTCAGCCGCGAAAGAAATGGTGAAAAATGCCGACGATATGGACCGACTAGCAAAGCGATTCTATCCGACCTTTTCGCCTCAACGGCCAAATGACCATCGACTACAGCGACAGAATGACTATAGACCCCCACGACAGAATGATTTTCGTCCACAAAGACAAAATGATTACCGGCCTCCGTGACAAGATGACTTCAGGCAGCAGAGGCAGAATGACAACCGATTTCAAAGACAGAACGATTATAGACCCCCACGACAAGGGGATTTCAGACCACAGATCTCGAATCGTGGTCGCTATGAGAACGAGTCACAGTATAATAGACAGTTCAACAAAATGTCTCGAGAAATAGAAGATCTGAATAGAGAGGTTCGAGAAATGAGACTGCAAAAAGACGCTCGACCCAGTTGGCAGAACAATCAAGACAGTCGACGCCGGTATGAAGGGAATGCACCTAATGCACCAAAAGAACAACGGGTTCGTTTTGCTGAACAATCGAACCGAAAATCAGAAACTCTTAACAGCGGATACACCCGTCCGCCACCAAACGCAAACTATGGGCAAAAACCCAGGGAATCCACTAATTTGATTCCTTTTCGCCGAGATGTCGGCACCATTGAATGCTGGCATTGTCATGAAAAAGGCCACTACTCATACAGTTGCCCAAACAAACCAATGCCCAATCAGTCAAAAAACGAATAGAAACCCAAGTTTTTCATGAGGTTAACCTGGGTTCCGAAATTTTCTCTACAAAAAGCCTCATCAAAATAAAAATCCTCATGAATAAAGTACCATTTGAGCCAGTGGTCGACACAGGGTCCACTCTTTCTTTTATTAATAACGAAGCATTAAGCAAATTAAGTGTGGAACCTGTTATGTCGAGCACTGTTCATATTAAACTAATAGATCAAAATTTTCTAAAATTAAATTCTACAATTCAAGTGATGGTTCAAATAGAAAACTCCAACTTTAAACACGAATTTTATGTATATCCTACTATGAAACACGACGTTATATTCGGTCTTGACATACTCAAAAAGGCAGAGTTTGTCATCGATTTCTCTCAAATTGAGCCTAATTCCATCCAAAACATCGACGACGTCGACAACGACTCTTCTGATATATCTACTATTAAGCTCGAATCTAAACAATTCATCAAAAAAAGATCAAAAATATGTTATACGCCGTCGAATTTGGAATTGATCAAAGCCATTTTCGTAATGAATCCAGAGTTAGAGAATAAACTCAATGTATTCATAGAATTAGAAAATGAACGAAATGGAAATTTTGTTATAATTAACCGAAATTTTCATAACATTGAGATACCGAAAGGTTTGACTATTGGTTGGGTGACCAAAGTGAACGACAACCAACCATTTATTAGTGACTTATTAACGATAGAAAAACCTGAAATACTTGAAAAACTGACCATAAAGTTTCAAAGACCAGAATCACATGAACTCCTTTTGCATTATAGTTTTCTCTTCGCGGAAGAACTAGGAGAGCTACAGAGAGCCACAAATATTGAACACACTATTGACACAGGAGATTTTCCGCCGTTTCGATCGATGCCATACAAGTGTTCTTTTAAAGAGAAACAAATTATTGAAAAAGAGATCAACAAAATGCTTGAGAATGACATTATTACAGTGTCTCACTCTCCGTGGTCATCACCTGTTGTCCTTATACCGAAAAAGGACGGATCCATACGTTTCTGTGTTGACTACAGAAAACTAAATTCAATCACTAAAAAGGACAGCGGACCTTTGCCTCAAATATGTGAGACACTTGATGCGTTAAACGAGAGTAAGATCTTCTCAAAACTAGACCTGAAAAGTGGATACTGGTCAATACCTTTAGAGGCTAAGAGCAAAGAGAAAACAGCATTTGTTTCTCATGTGGGCCTCTATCAGTGGGAAGTTCTTCCTTTTGGGCTTTGCAACGCTCCAAGTATTTTTCAACGGTATCTACAGTCAGTGTTAAACCCTTACCTATGGAAGTTCTGCCTTGTGTATATCGACGACGTCATTATCTACTCGAAAGATTATGACGACCACTTAAAGCACTTAGAAGAAGTCATGGCTAAATTAGCCAAACATCAATTGAGATTAAACCCAGAAAAATGCGAATTTGCTACTGACTTCGTCAAATACCTGGGTCATACGATATCCCCTAATGGGATCGGAGTCGATGAAGACAAAATCAAAGCAATCGATGAATTTCCAAGACCATTAAAGCTCAAACAAGTTCGAGGCTTTCTGGGACTCACCTCGTATTATCGAAAATTTGTGGAGGGCTATTCACGGATAGCCAAACCTTTGAACAATCTTTTGAAGAAAAACCAACCCTTCAAATGGGATGACAATTGTGAGAAGTGTTTTCAGGAACTCAAAAACCGGCTAATGAGTCCTCCGATACTCGCTCACTTTCAGCCTGACTGCGAAACAATCCTCTATACCGACAGTAGCGACTATGCAATGGGGTGTATTCTCTCGCAAAAACAAAATGGAAAAATTATAGTGATCTCATACAATTCAAAAAGCCTTGACAAAAGACAATCAAAGTATGGTATATCCGAAAAGAAAACACTCTGTATTGTATGGGGTGTTAAGAAACTTCGACATCACCTATTCGGCATTAATTTCACCATCAAAACGGATCTATGTGCTCTTTGTTACAAAACAAAAGGTAAAAATTTAAATAGACGTCTAATCAGGTGGTCAATGCTGTTGTCAGAATATGACTACACTGTCGAATTTAAATCGGGAGCTTCACATAGGAATGAAGACTGTTTGAGCAGAGCTCTAGTGGAAGAGCTCGAGCCCGACCTAGATGAAAACGAACATTTGTTCATGTAAGAACTCAACATAAATGAATATCAAAAGAAAGATCGATGGTGCCGACTCATAATGAAAGATTTGGAAGAAAATAAAACTAAGAAATACCTGAAAGGATATGAAATCAAAGACGATATTCAATATAGATGTGTCTTTACTCCAAACCAGGAGTCTCGATATCTGCTTTGTCTACCACAAATCTTAAGGAAAAAATTGATGAAAAACTTAAGGAAGACATGCTTTCAGCTCACTTAGGGTTTGCAAAAACCTATATCAAAGTTAGACAAAGATTTTATTGGCTTAAAATGAAGAGGTCAGTGCGACAATTCGTTCGAACATGTACCTCATGTCAGGAAAGGAATGCTGAGCCTGGAAAAGCAAAAGGTGACCTTAATCCTATCGAATACCTAGCTCATCATTTTCAGCTTCGTGCCATGGACTTAGTGGGAGAACTGACGATGACTCCACGACGTAACCGTTACATAATTGTCTTCATTGATCATTGTACTCGATGAATTGAGGCTAATCCTCTGAAACACATGCGTTTAGTTGAAATAGCCGAATACTTCATTGAGAAAATACTATCAAGATTATGCATGGTCAAACGGATATTTACAGATCAAGGAAGATAATTCTGTTCAGAATTTATGGAAAATGTATTCAAAATGACAAGTTTAAAGCACTTGACTACAACTCCTTATAATCCTGCTTGTAATGGATTAATAGAAAGATCTTTAAGAACTTTACGATCAATGATGAGTCATTACATTGACCAAACCCATTCTAATTGGGACACTTATCTGAATGAGCTGGTGTTTGCATATAACACAGCGCAACTATCCTCGACTGGAGAGTCACCTTTTATGCTAGTGTTTGGACGAGAAGCAAGACCTTCAATTGACGTAAACTTTAAGTTACCACAACGATTCAAGTATGAAAGAAATTTTATTCAGGCCTTACAAGAATGTCGATATATCGTACGTATATGCATAACAGACGCCCGGCAGCGTCAGATAGAAGAATACGACGCTAGACACTCAAAGGCTAATTTTGCATGGGTGAGATCGTATCTCTTCATAGACACAAAAGAGAAGTAGGGAGAAGTGAAAAACTTTTTCCACAATATGAGGGACCATATCGAAAAGTAGGTGAACTCGGAAACGTCTCCTATTAATAACAAAATGTGAAACTCTCTCGAAGAAAATTTAAGAAAATGCATATAAATCGAATTAGGAAATTGTACAATGGAAAAATCGAAGGCTTGGACACCGAAGAAAACTTGAGTCAATTCGACAAGGACTGAATTTTGGACAAAGTAGAGGTGAAGTCAACGCCAGTGACCTCTTCTTCAGGTTTGAATTCAGGCGACGGTTTGGATTTAAGCCAGAAGAACACGGTTGTTTCGACTCTTGGAAAAGCTATTAGTGACGACTCAACGGCCAAATCAGAAGTCTAACACCAGAAAAACAGATTATCTACAACGAAGGAAACGCTGCCTTCGATCAAACAGAACGATTACTCTGACCATAAAAATGAATTGGTAAAAACTTCGAGAAATCTTGGCGAAACATAAAAAAGAATTGGAAGACGATCCTTCACACAGAAGTGAATCTGGTTCTGACCTTAATTGAGAAGTTGAATAAGTGTCAGATAAGCTATAATAATTTTTTCAAGATTTTATTGAATTTCATTTTAAAGGTAGTTCTATATTAACTTAGTTATTTTGATTTTGTAACCAATTTAAAGTAAAGTCCATTGGATGAAAACTCGTCATCTGAAAGACTTTCTCTGGCTCGAAGCTCAGAGATTTGGTCAGAAGTGATAAAAATATTTGGATTAAACTGAGAGACAGATAGTCTTGTCTCTTAGTTGTATAAACATTGATTAACTGAGAGACAGACCTGTGTCTGTCTCTCAGTACATGTAAGCCCAAGTCCAGTGTCAAATTGACATCTGGACTTCATCAGCGATAGCGGCACAGGCTATCGCTGGTGAAGGCACAGCACTGCAGAAGAGAGGCAATTCTATCTGAGTTTGCCTTTCCTCACTTACACTTGTGCTGTGCCCAACTGACCGACATTTTGTGCCTTATCGCGTCCACTGACTGCCACCATCCAACCCGACCAACACCTTACTCGCCGCTCAAACACCCACCACTACCACCACAATCACCACAATCACCACCACTCTTAACAACTACAACAACGACAACAACTCAACCACTGAAAGTAAGATGAAAAACCTTTCATTCATTCTTTCTCTCTATCTCTCTCTCTCTCCCTCTCAA
Organism: Galumna lanceata; assembly: GCA_034695685.1. Classification (NCBI taxonomy): domain Eukaryota; kingdom Metazoa; phylum Arthropoda; class Arachnida; order Sarcoptiformes; family Galumnidae; genus Galumna; species Galumna lanceata. Next base: position 3,496 of record JAQFZL010001273.1, on the reverse strand, counting down.
CTGGTTTTATATCCGTCACTCCTATGATTCTCTCAATTTTGGTTTCACTTAAGCCTTCCTCTTGAGGTATGATATCTGTAACTACAGAATCCCTCATCTTAGTTTTGATTTTTCCTAACTTTTGTTTGAATGTCTGTTACATCTTCTAGTTTTGTTGGCATTTCATCAGTCGTTTAAATAGTAACCAAATCTGGTTTCAATTCAGTTATTTCTATTATTTCCTCGACTTTAGTTTCACTTATGCTTTCACTTGAGTTTCAAATAATTACAAGCGCTGTTTTGAAGTTTTTATTGGTTTTATTTGCTCATCAAAATTGGAGTCAAAACTATTGTTTTCATCAATTGTTATGTCTTTTCTTTTATTTGATTTCTGTTTGTGTCTTTTGAATAATTTTTTGATTTTACTTTTGGCTGAAATTGTCTTCACTTTTATGTTATCAATCATTGAATCAATTGGGTAGTAATTAGTCTCTAAACTCATATCTAGACTATTATTATCTTAATTTTGTGGTTTTGAAGACAAGGTTTCAAACAATTGTCTCTACCTCTGGCTTAGATTTTGATTATTAAGAGAAAAGTTTTTTTTGTTTGTATTGAAAACACTAATCACTTCTTTGATCAAATTGCAATAAATTTTCAAATGATTTGACTTAAAATATGTTTTAATTTCATTAAAAAACCAAATCAACAGGAGTTCTTAATTTGAACTAAACATTCAAACATTCATTGATTTCAAAGTTTTCTTCAACTAATTCAGTTATTTCTATTATTTTCTTGATTCAAGTTTCTTATGCCTTCCTCTTGAGGTATGATATCTGTAACTATAGAATCCCCTTTCTTAGTTTTGATTTTTCTAACTTTTGTTTTAATGTCTGTCACATTTTCTGTTTTGTTGGCACTTCGTCAGTTCTTTCATAAGTAACCAAATCTGGTTTTAATTAAGTTATTTCTATTTTATCCTTGACTTTAGTTTCACTTAGTTCTTCCTCTTAAAGTATGATATCTGTAACTACAGAACCCTTTTTCTTAGTTTAAATTTTAATATTTATTGTTTTAATGTCTGTCACATCTTCTGGTTTTGTTCGCATTTCATCAGGTGCTTCAATAGTAACCAAATCTGATCTTAATTTAGTTATTTCTATTATTTCCTCGACTTGAGTTTTACTTATGCCTTCACTTGAGTTTCAAATAATAATAATCGCTGATTGACTCATATCTTCTTTAACTCAATTCTCTTAAGACTAATGACTAAATGCATATAAAATTTCTTCAATTCATTTCTGACATAATCTGAATAATTGGTTTAATAATTTTTAAGGCCAATGAAAACAATAAGCTCTCATTCAGCTCTGATTCCAGATCACTACAAACTGACTGTTGTCTAACTATAGCCGTCAATAATCGATAGATTGATATACAACGCATTAAACGCATTCTTACGGTGCATTAAGAGCCGTTCATTTCATTGAAGACACAAATCAATATTCAACTTCAATTCATTTCATAGAAAATAGAATAAAATCATTCAATGATAAGTAGAGAAAATAATAATAGATGTAAATCAAGAGATGGTTTTCTCCCAAAGTTCTAATAGTTAAGGCCCGCGTTATGTCATTTCATTTGTTGAGAAAACGCGCGCCACATTCTCTCCCATTGTCTTTCACCGACACACACACTCTCTCACTCCCTCCCAATCTCTCACAAACACTCTCTCATGCAATCTCCCCATACGCTTTCTCATTCTTCCTCTCTCACATACTACCTCATAACTAACTATCACTCTCTAGAACCCTCCCCAAAACTTAAACTAGAATCTGACTCCGACCCAACTCAACTCAAATCAAATCATTCCTTAATATATCGACTCTCCCTCCCAAACTAGAATACTACAACTACCCTATCCCAACCCAATCCGCACTATCTCATCCAAACACAAACCCAACTTATCCCAAACATTTTATAATTAAATACTAACACTTTTATAATAAGAATCCCTTCCTAAATTTTTATACTAAAATACTCACACTTCTATAATAAAAATACCTTCGCAATCATCAATACTAAAATACTTACATTTTAATAAACAGAATCCATTCTAAACCTTTCATACCTGAAAACCTATTCTTTAAATATACGAAACCTCTCCTAATCTTTTATATTAAAACACACAAAAATGTAATAACATAATAACTTTTATACACTTTCTATACATTTATACTTACCTTTCAATGACATTAATACACAAGCTGTTTATCCACCCATGCCTCCCCTAACGCGACCGACTGACCAGAGTACCTCCCTAAAAGAACAATATGCTAAGCAGGGCTGGGCTCAGACCAATGGTTATCGGCACCTTCAGTTTTGTAAGCCTGTGCCAGTAGCAGGCGCCGGCTGTACGCACATATAGGATCAACTTTTGGGATATCTCTTAAAGAGTCATTTCATGTTTACTTAATGATTATCAGTGTTTATACTTACACAACCTGACCTTTGGACGTGTTTGTGCAAACACATGCCAGGTGGGGACAACTAAATTAAGGAAACAAATGAAAAGTAAGACTAAACTCGATTGTCAAATCAATGGACTACTTTTATTCTATTTTTCAATTGATATTTACTCTAATTTCATTATTTAATTTTAGGTTTTTCAGTTTCAAGTTAGAATTTTTTTGGATTTGGAATTTCGTTACTTTTATTAAACTTGTATTTGGATTTCGTTTTGATTCAATAAAACTATTTAACCGTAAGTCGTTGATATGCTTTCCTACTCAACGGGTGGTCAAGTGACCGCTCGCACTTGGCCACCTGGCGACTAACCGAAGCTTAAAGTTGAGTATAGCCTTTTCGGCTGAAGCCGCGACTACTACTTTTTACTAACTTTTCATCACCAAACTTTTAGTTATATACAGTTGAGTCAAAGGTTGGGGCGAATATACCCATCCTTTACAATATTTTAATTTCCATTTATTAATTCAGCAGTCAATTACCATTTCATTGGATTTGTTGGAAAAATTTTTGAAAATTCATCAAATTATTATTATTCAAGTATAATTAGTAATAATATTGTTTTTATTATATAATTTTTATATTAGTTATTTCATATATAATATTTTATTGTTCTCATGCTAGTTTTTGCTTAGTTGAGGCAAACGTTCTTTTTAAAAGACCTATCAGTGTGGTACAGTTCAGAAGGAAATTTTATAGAAAATGTTGATTGAAATTGTATCGAAAGTTCAATTACTTCTAATCAAAATCTTATCAACTGAGATATTTGAATACAGTGGAACCTATTTAATTTATTATTGTTAATAAAAATTATTGAATATTATGATTTAAAATTTTTATCAAACTAAATTTTTGGTTTTTATATCTGTTTTAATATTCAATTAGAAGAATTAAATTGATATTTCAATTTAAAAATTTTTTTTGACTATCAAAAATATGCTTAGCTATATTCCTATATTTTAAACTCTTTTAATGAATTTTTATCATACTT
>JAQFZL010001272.1:0-10956 GCA_034695685.1 Galumna lanceata | reverse complement strand
TTATTATATATCTATCAATAGATGAATAATTTGATAGAAAGACTTGCAAAGAGAAAAGTGGGTTTTTCTTGTTGGAAACTTTTCACAGTTAATTACTTCCGATGTTATGAAGTGAGTCTTTAATTTGATTTAAATTATAGATTTAATGTTATAATCATTTCATCAACAGATCATTTCACTACTTTGTTGTCTTTTCATGAAAATCATACAAATGAGTGAATAATGCTTTTAAACAAAACTTCATTCAAATTTCAATATAAACTATAAATTAGTTATGTTTTAAAACAAATCATTATATAAAATTCATCTAGCACCCCTTCATCAACTGATATCAAGAATCTTCATAACTCTTTTATTAGATAAAATTCATTAACTATTCTGTTTAAAATATTTTACTGATAATATGAATTAAAATAAAATATTCATTTTTTTCGTATATTCCTTTGAATATTCATTGTGATTAACATGGCAAAAACTATAAGGGTTTAAATTAATAATGATATACTCAAAATAAATAGTAAATTTATAGTTAAATATCAACGATAAAAATAACTTTAGCTAATAATTAATTCAACTGAAGATAGTTTTGCGATATTCAAATAATTCATATACAGTTCAAATTTAATTAATAATAACCATTGACTTCGTAAATGTAGTGAAAACATTGTTTTAATGAATTTAAAATTTTAATAATATTTTTAATTTTTTAGTCAATTTTTAATCTTGAGTCCATTCATAATATTGAAAATAGCCTCAAATATTTTTCTGGGAAAAAATAAAAAAAATAACAAAACCTGAATGTCTTTGTGTCCAATCAATTGTCTGACTGTTGCCTATTATACTGATATTCTTGAAACCGATTCTATTATAAAAAGGTTACTTCAATGAGTCACCAAAATTTAGATATTCTTACGTTAAGGCTAAAGGTTTTTCTATAAAACGTCTTATTTGAGATTCAACTCAGGTTTGATAACGTCCTCTATTTGAAAACTTTATTTATATGAAGTGTTTGAAAGGACTCATAGTTTGAGTGAAAAACGCATTGAAAGTGATTTTGTTTTCAAACGAAATAAAAAAGATTTAATTATCAATAAATCATTACTTCTGTTAATGATATTAATCCTAACATTAAATTGAATTAATGGTAAGTTGTGTCAAGTCGTCAGACAAATGTTAGGTAAAGGAATATCTAAATAAAAGTTTAGGTGAAAATTAGGCCATTTATAGGTCAGACACGTCTTAATATTTTTCATAATATTTGTTGAAATTTTAAACTGAATTTAAAATATAAATATATTTTAAATATAATTAATTTTCATTGAATTGAATAGAAATGTCATTAAGTGTCAAGACTTTAGAATTGATGAAAGAAATGGACTTAAATGAAGGGAAAAGTGGTGACTCTTATAGTGTTAGGATTTGTGACGACTTGTCTGAAGTGATTCTCCAGTATTTGTCACTCGAAGACAAACTCAGACTCGAATGTGTGTCACAACAGTTCCAGAGGACTGTCTTCACAAAACACTATTTACTGGAAATTATTAAAATAATGGAAAATATGAGTTTCGTATCGATTGAAAAATTGGTGAAAAAGTTACCGAAATTAAGTGAAATTAAATTTGATTTCATTGATGACCGCCTGAGTGAAGGCCCCTTCAATATCATAGAGTGGATATCATACAACTCTCGCCTTTACTCTCGTGTTACGATATTTAAGCGAATGTTTGCGGAAATACTCATTAAATACTGTAAACAAATGAGAAAAATTCAATTAAATATTACAGAATTGGAATTAATTAATGACAAGTTTATCGAAAAGTTTGGCACAAATTTGGTCTCATTTGATGTCAAATTAGACGGAATTTTTGGATTAAATGGTAAGTTTGGTTTCTATATTAAAAACAATAGCCACGAATCCAAGCTTTTGATTGATAAGATATTAATAATAAATAAAATTTTGTGTTTTATTCACTTTTAATACTTGAAAAATAACTTTAAAAATGAGTCATTTAAGTAAGAATAGCCTCTGATTTACATTAATATTTGTTTAAATTAATGATGTTTTTGTTGTTTAGAAAATTCAAAAATAATTCAATTTACAGGTTTTTCATTCAATTTGAGCCAATTCTCAAACATTGAAGAACTAAGTCTTGAATCACTTCCTGAATCTAATCATTTAACTGATGTTCACTTCAGACGTTTGAAAAGTTTAGATATCAATACAGTACTCACTGACGAAGACTTGAATGGATTTGAAATTTTCATTGAAAAACACGGAAACACTTTAAAACATTTAAGAATAAGAAATTTCAGCTCTGAATATGAGGTCATTTTCTGTGAAATATTATTTACTTTGATATCAAAACTAAAGAATTTAATTGATTTGGAGGTCGGAAACCATTTGTTATTTGATAAACAATTTGACACTAATTTAAGAGAAATAGCAATGAATTGCAATCAAATGAAAAGACTTTCATTTCATTTTACTATCGATGATAACAAGTTTTCAGATGTGTTGTCATCACTGATGAGTTTCAAAGCACTTAAACGATTGGAAATATTTTATAATATAAAGACAAATGAGGAACAGATTCACGAAAATGATTTGTCGGCACTTTTCAAATGTGAAACTTTAAGAGAATTAACTCATTTGAAGCTCTATTTTTCAAATACTGCCTCAGTTTTTAACAATAAAACACCCATTGATGCCAATAATGTGTTTGAAGACATTGAAAAGTATTTACCAAAACTTCAGTCATTAATAATTGGCGGACAAATACTATTCAATTGCAATGAATATACGGCAGATATTCTGAGCCAACTCTCAAACCTACAGACAATTGATTTAATTGTTACTAAAAAGTCAGTAAAAGATGAAATCGAGACTAAACTGAAAGAGAAGTCCAAACGAATCACAAAAATCAATATTAATTTTTCCGAAAATTCAGAAGACATGAACTCAGACGACAACTAATTGCTATAATTATTTATAATAAAATTAATATTTGATAACAAAAATAAAGTTTTTTTTCACTTTTCATAATATGTTTGAAAAAAATGAATAAAATTACCGTATTTTCGATGTTTACAATTAATTTGATGCTATAACTACTAGTTTTAATTGATTTAATTGAATTAGTTTTAAAATATTTTACTTAAAAAGTCAAATCTTTATTTCAGTTTTTGGTTCAGTTTAGGTTAGATTACGGACGCTATATAAATAAAGTTAAGGTTAGTTTATATTAGGTTTCCTTGATTATAAATTATTTTGATTGTTTCATTATTCTTCCAAACATCTATCATTGGGTCAATTATCTATCTGTCAATATTCTGCAAATTTTTTGGTACGAAAGAGTTTTTGTTAAGTTTATACTTTTTAATTTTACCTTATAATTCAACATATATTTATTAAAAGATTATAATAACACTTTTCTAAACTTTCCTTAAACAAAATTCAACGGAATTTATGATTAAAGAAATATTTGTTTAAAGGATTAATAAAATTCAAAGTTTTTAATCAAAAATAGAGGACTTAAGAACCGGTTTTATTATTCCTTCACTTCTATAAGTTATAGACTATAATAGAACGCCTTTTATTGAATTTTTCAGTTATTTCTTCTTCCGTTTCATTACATGTTTTAATAACTTAACAAAAATTTTTAATAATTGTTTCAACTGTTTATTTGTTTTATTGATTCGTTAAATCATTTTTAGTGGAATTATTGGTGAGTTGTGTTCATTCAAATTGAGTTAAATTTCAATAATTAATTTGTTTTGAATAAATATCACAAAATTTTCGTTAAATAATATTTTAAATAAAAATTATTAATAGAGGATATAAATGGAGTCAACAAACGATACGTTAAACACTTGTTTGTCGTCCACTCAAACAAATGTCACCGAATCTGAAGACAATCAGAAGACAGATGTTATGACTGAAGACATGAAAAACACGAAATTCATTAAATTAAACAGAAATTTCATTGAAAGCCTGTTTTACGTATATTATCATAAAAGTGGGAAATTCATCAAAAACTCTGATTTATTCTATTAAAAAATTCTCAGACAATTGACTATTCAGCGAAAAACAATTGACCGAGATAACTGATCAAAGACAAAAACTTTAGGTTAAGAGGTCACCAGGGATATTATAATTTAGGAATAATTTAAATATATTCTAATTTTGATAAATGTTATACCACTCCAAAAGACTTTTTATTAGTTTTTGGTTTAGTTTAGGTTAAGCTAGGCAATGTTACGTAATTATAGATAAGGTCAGGTTATATAAGGTTACCTTGAATATGATTACCTTGATTGCTTCATTATTTTTTCACTCAATTGTTTGAGAACTTTTTTGATAGAATGAATCAGTTTTTGATCAAATGTCTGCTCTTTCTATAACTTCGTCTTTTTAGAGACTGAATTCACAAAAGTCTGCAAAGAATATATCGATTCTCATAAAAGGATTGAATGTCAGACAAAAGTTGACAAAAACGAGGCATCGATTCGAACAAATGTCACCCAATATGAAGACTTTCTGATAACAGACTTCTGTTATGAGATTAAAGACTCAGATTATAGTAAAAGTCGTGACTCTTATTCTCTTAGGATTTGTGACAAATTATCTGAAAATATTCTCCAGTATTTGTCACTCGAAGACAAACTCAGACTCGAATGTGTGTCACAACAGTTCCAGAGAACTGTCTTCACGAAACACTATTCACTTGAAATTTATGAAAGAATGGAAATCTTTTATTCCTTATCCATTGAAAAGTTGGTGAAAAAGTTACCCAATTTGAGTGAAATTAAATTTGATTTCATTGATGACTCCGATTACTTCAGATGCGATTATTATAAGTTTCATATTATACTTAAACGAATACTTTCAGAATTACTCATAAAATACTGTAAACATTTGAGAAAAATTCATTTAAATACTACGGAATTGCAATTAATAAATGAAGAGTTCATCAAAAAGTTTGGCACAAATTTGGTTTCATTTAATTGTGATTTAAACAGGAGTATGGGATACCAAGGTAACTTTTTCTTTATTAAAATCTTGATTAAATGATAATGTTTTTTATGTCTAGAATATTCAATAAAAACTTAATTTATTGCAGAATTTCCCTTCAATTTGAGACAATTTCCAAACATTGAAGAACTAATTCTTGGAGAAATTCCTGATTTAACTGATAATTACTTTAGACGTTTGAAGAGTTTAGAAATTAAAAGACCATGGTTTAATGACCAAGACTTGGAATTATTACAACCCTTTATTGAAAGCCATAAAAACACTTTAAAACATTTAATAATTAGAAAAATCGATTATAAAAATGATATCACTTTTCATAAAACATTATTCACTTTAATATCGAAACTAAAGAATTTAATTGATTTGGAGATCGAATCGGATTTGTTTATCACACAATTGGACACATATTTAACACAAATAGCCCTTAATTGCAATCAACTCAAAAGACTTTCATTTCATTTCACTATCAATAAGAATAACAAGATTTCAGATCTGTTGCCATCACTGAAGAGATTCAAAGGATTGAAACGATTGAAAATTCTCTATAAAATTGATGAGAGATTTACACACGAAAAGGATATGTTGACATTTTATAAACTTGAAAGTGACAACACTTTAAGACAATTAACTCATTTGGAGCTCCGGTATAATTGTAAATATTACTCACATGGAGTAACCATTGATGGCAATAAAGTGTTTAAAGACATTGAAAAGTATTTACCAAATCTTCGGTCATTAATTATTGACCGACAATTAAGATTCGTTTGGTATGAAAAGACGGCACATATTTTCAGACGACTCTCAAACCTTCGAACAATTGATTTAATTCAAGAATTTAATTAATTTGAAGATCGGATCGGATTTATTATTTGATAAACAATTTGAAACTTAGTTAAAACAAATAGCAATTAATTGCAATCAATTGAAAAAACTTTAATTTAATTATACTATCGATAACACTTAATTGCAATGAATATATTACATATTATGAGTCAACTATCATATCTCAAAACAATTAACTTAGAAGTAACAGAAGATTCGGTAAAACATGAAATTGAGACTAAACTGAAAGAGAAGTGCAAACGAATCACAAAAATTATTATCTTTTATCAGAAGACATGGACTAAGAACTTCAGACTCAGATAATTAATTATTTTATAAACAAAATTAATATTTGATAACAAAAATATAGTTATTATTCACTTTTCATAATATGTTTGGAAAAAATGATTTCAATAAAAATTTTAATTAAAAGCTCTAAAATAAAACATTAATTAAATATTAATATAGTTATTTTTATACCTCGCGCTTGAAAATTTAAGCAGTCAAAAAATAATTTCATAAATAATGTCAAAAATTAAAGTTCATTATGATTCAACTGTACAATCAAATTTACACTAATTATTTTACGTTAATTATAGTCATTGGTCACAACCCATTATTTAGTATAGAGAATTGAACCTGAAACAACATGTATATGAAGGGTGAAATTTTAGTCAAATTAATCATTGAAGGGTATAGTTTTGAATGAACTAGGTAATGATATTTAGGAAAAGTAATTTTTGGTACGCCAAAAAGTGCGCTTTTCAACTATCCTAAATTAAATATACTTAAAATATTAAAAGTTTATTTTATTTAATTGAATTTCAATTAATTTTAAAATAATTTATTATAACTTTTATACTAAAATAGAAGTTATTATTATATAAACTTCCCTATTATCTGATATTTTAGAACAAAAAGATATATTTATTTTAGTTATTTATTCTTGTTAAAATTAAGGCTCAAAGCTTTTAATATTATCATTTTTAATATAATAAAGTTTTTAATATTATCTTGCATAAAAAAGAATTAATTTTCTATAACCTTTAATATTCAGAATACTTTATTCTTAACCAGTATTATTTAACCAGGCTTATTAATTATTTATAAATAAACAAATTTTCACCAGATAAATAAATTTAATTTTGTTAGAATTCGAATAAAATGTACAAGTTAATAGTTGAATATCATTTAAATGTTACTTTAATAAAAAAAAGTTGTTAACCAGTTGTTGGACTACCTTTTGGTAGAGTCGACAGACTATTAGTGGCGGCCGTTAATAATGGACTTAAAAGAGTTAAAGGAATGCTAACTAATGTGTTCAGAGGATTATTAGGGGTATTAAAACCAGTGCCCAAAGCAGTGCCCAAAGCGGTGTCCAAAACAGTGTTAAGCGCTCCGACGGGTTGTGCTCTTAATAATGAATTGACATTTGGTTGTGTATTAGTTTGCAAAGTTTCTGCCAAAGTTGAGGGAACACTTGTCAAGGACTGTCCCAATCCGGCTAAAGACTGGCCAATAGTGGCCAAAGATTGCATAGTAGCCAAGGGTTTGGTAATTGGCTCTTGAATGCTATTAAGAAGAAGCATGGGTATTTTTAACCCAGCACTCATCAATTTTTGTTGTATATCAATGGCGGACAACATTTGTTTGTGGAGCGCATCGGCGGCCAACTTCTGTGCCTCAATGCTAGCGGTGGCCAACTTTTGCTGTTGAATGAGTGCTAATAATAATTGCTTTTGAAGAGAATCAGTGAAAAGCTTTGTTTGCTGTAAACCTGGATATTAAAAGTGCATTACTTTAGACTAATAACTCCATTTGATTGTCAATTTAGCACCTTGGCTATTTTGTTTCATACCATTATTGCTCAGTTCATTGAGTTGAGTGCCAATCAAAGACAATTGATTGGAGTGAAGGTCATTGGCATTCACTAACTGGTTGTGAAGTGCATCGGTAATCAATTTAGCTTGGTCAGCACCAGACTCAATTAAATCATTAGACTCTTTATGTAAAGCCGTGATCGGACTCAAGGGCGGACCCATTGGCGCAGACATAGCTATGGCTGTCAATGCAGTACATATTGCTATTACCAAATAATTTAATCTTACCATGCTCAAATTTCTTTTAGCCTAAACATTTAAAGAATATTAAGTTATATCTTGTAAAAATTACAATTCATATTATTTAACCTAGGATATGTAAACTTGAATACTATTTCCAGGTGTTTGAATGAATTACTGTAATTTTAGAGTAAAATTTCAAACATAATTAAATTCTTCTAATATGAGTGTCAGGTCATTTTATATGATTTCATTAAACTTGTTCAATATTTAAACATAAACTTGCTAAAAAGTGACAACAACTGAAAGTTTCAAGAAGTTATTTACTAATTTTTTCTATTATTCAAAAATTTTTTGATTAATTAAACTTATGAAAACAAAATAACCATGTTCAATTGAAAAACATACGTTATTTATGTATATAAACTTATCTAAAACTAGAAAACAAAGTATTAACAAACATAACAAAAAACACCTAAATTTCTGTTCCACATTTAAACAACCAAGGTAAATTATGAAGTTTTTACAAAAATTTAAAAGTTTATTTTGCAATTTCAAATATTATATAATTATCTAGTTGGTATAATAATAAATTTTATTCATTTAAATTAAAAAACAATGATATTTCTAAGTATATAAAAGTTGATTCCACTCACAAATATTGTAACACTGTTTATGAAGAGCTCACTGTTTGCGTCAAAACAAACGACAACAAACTATGACTAAAAGTGAAATCAAAAAGTCTTGAGATATCAATCAATTTGTTTGACAACAAGTCATTAATAATTAAAAACTAATTAACTTATTCTAATCATTATCTTAAAAGTTGGACATCACTGGAATCAGTCATCGAGTGATAGTCATTAAACCTAATACTGTGGTCACAATTGATTACTACTGAAGAAGTCGTAATTAAAGCGATTTCTTTGACCACTGATTAAACTACTTATCAATTGATGTTATTCTCTGATCAGATCCAATGCCATCAAAGAAGAAGAAGTACAACAGTCGGTTCCCACCGGCGCGTATCAAAAAGATAATGCAATCCGACGAAGAAGTGGGAAAAGTGGCTCAAGTCGTGCCTATTATCATATGTATGGACACCAATGTGTTAACCACTCCTTTCAGGACATTATTTAAGACAATCTTAAGACCTATTCTTTCGGTTTTACTTTCAATTGAATTATTTGGTCTTAAATTCTTGTATTTTAAGAAATTCATTGAATTAAGAGTCAGTTTTATCTTATAATTACCTCAATTACTGTCCACTCTTTTCAAATATATATCTTTTTTAAACCATTCCTCCACTTCTCTTAAAAGCGTATCAGAAGTGTTAATAAGTTTCAGTTAAATGTTTTTATAAAAAAGTCTTTTCATGAGAAGACATATTAAGACTATTTTAGTGATCAATCGTTTAAAGCCAACAAAATTCAAACCAAAGAATGTCTTAAATACCACAAAAAATTGACTAAAAGACTAATCCATTGATTCTATTGACAGCCAAAGCACTGGAGATATTCGTCGCGTCATTACTCCAGTCCTCATCCGATATCACCCGTAGTCGTAACGCCCGAACACTTACACCGAACCACATGTCTGTCCATTTGATTCAATTCATATTAATATTAATTAAAGAATATTTTTTTAATTAACTTCTTTAGCAAACAGTCTATTCTAAACTCAGAAGAGTTCACTTTCCTTCGAGATATAGCACAAAGTATACCTGATGTCAATCCTGGCGCTGAAGGGGATGACCTCGAAGAGGGTGGGGTCGGTCCGTCCGGTGCCGCACATTCTTTACAGCGAAGAGTATCCGAAAACAAGACCTCATCTGCCTCTGCAAGCAGTGGACACCAATTATCTGCTGCCGGACAGACAGCGGCCATTGGCTTCAGAGGTAGAGGTCGGCCACGTAAACGACCGGTCGTTGAGTTACAGGTATTAAACACTATATTATTAATTCATTTAATTGTTTGTATTTTTCAGTCTTCTATCCGTACAATGCCTTCAAGCCTTCAATCATATGAAGAGCCCGAAGACGATGAAGAGACTGAAGAGGAAGACGAAGACGATGACGACGAAGAGGAAGAGCCCCAACAGTCGCTCAATAATGATAACAATCGACTCATTAGTAATCACTCAGTGATTCGAAGTAATACTAATAATAATAATTTTAATCCAAATAATAATAATAGTAATAATAATAATAATAATAATAATAATAATAATAACATAATTAACCCGAATTATTACTTTTCGTCGACACCACAACAAAATCCATCGCCATATGTGTCAACTATTCAAACGGCCAGCAGTTCGGCGACAGGTCGTATGCCAACCACTGGTCCTCCCATTGAAGAAGACGACGATTACGACAATTGATTAAAATATCAATTTTTCAATCATTTTATGTTATATTTTTCATTTTCGGAGGTTTTGTTCGCCTTTTTTGAGTAATTCTCTTATTTCGAACAAAACTAGCGTTTGTTTAGAGGGAAAGAACAGAACAGAGTCTTAAAAAAGCGATACATTTGTTAGAAATCATAAAAATTATATATTTTTTGAAAATAACTTTTGATTTTAGCAAAAATACAAATTTCTGTTTATTTTTTGAATCACTTTTTTTTGTCATTTATTGCATTTTATGTAAAGAAAACGAGAGTTGACTGAAAGGCAAGAAAATCATTACAATTGTTATTTAATTACGAGAAAAGCACGACTATTAAGCTCTGGCACAACCCATTTCACACCCATTAGACTTTTGGCACAGATTTTATACTCAGAGATATAATTCTGGTTCTGTTTTCCAGAATTTAATTCTTAGTTCTTATTCTGAGATAAAATCATTTCATTCTTTAAATTCTTCTAAAAACTTGTTATCAAAAGAAATTAAAAATCAATAAAATTTTTTTATTAATAATTGTTTTATTCTCAAAGTTTTAACTAAATTAAACACTTTTTTACAAATAATTTAATTAAAAATACTAAATGACTGAAAATATATTCTCAAACCATAAAAGATATAATAAAACTTATAGAAGA
>JAQFZL010001271.1:0-10962 GCA_034695685.1 Galumna lanceata | reverse complement strand
GAGGTCTCAACAACTTTTTGTTATGATCTCAAGCATTGGTTTTCTGAATATCAAGAAAATCTGTAAAATAAGCCCCAAAATTTGACTATAAATTTAAACCTGCAATTGATTTTTAATTTTTATATTTTATAAGAAATGAATATTCAAAAATATATTTAATTTTTAATTTCATATATAATTCCATATTTTGTTGATTTTTAGTCCATTTATTCATTCATATTTCAGAAATATTCTAGTCTATATAAAGCATGGCTCTGATTATAACATGTGTTTTGTTTAGTGTTCTTATTATAATTGTATAAAAAAATTTATTACTGTTTTCCCTTTATTAGTAAGCCATGGCTTACTAATCAAAAGAGGCGGGATGGGTGTCCTACTAATTTGATTAAAAGACCATAGCAACTAACTGTACTTAGCAAAAAAGCCCAAATTCAATTTGTAACCCATAGCTTACAAATCGAGGGACAACTGTATATATCAGATCAAATTATTGAAAAAAATAAGCAGATTTTATATTACAGTTATGTTTAATCGATTTTATTATAATATTATTAGTTTTCTATAAATGTTGTGATATAATATTCTTGTTTATTTCAAATTGTAATTAAATATAGACATAATAATTAATTAAGCATGTTAATTTAATTATTAATTTGTTTTAAAGTCAAAAGTTTTTTGTTTTCATTTAAAAGTCATTTTATTGATACTATGATAACATATAAACATTTATTGTCCGACATTTAAGTTTTATTGATTAAAGAATTCTTTACAATAAAACTCATAGTAATATCAATAAAATAGTAATATCAATAGCATGATAACTTTAACATTTGTAAATCACATATTCAAGGCATTTATGCATTCAGACTTTAGACTCGCTATTAATCGACACAAAAATTGAGATCAAATAAAGAATTATTCTTTAAATCGATTGAATCCATTCTTTGAGTCAATTATTTTCATTCATATTAATGGCTTTTCCAACAAATCGAGCGTTTAATACAAACTGTTGTTTTCTTCCATATATTGATTATTTTTAGTCATTTCAGTCAATAAACTAAATGAATATTATATTGTATTTTATTGTATAGTATTGTATGAGATTTCCGGAATCCGAGTAATAAATATAAAAGTTTAGCGGTTGGTATCTCTGGTAGTTATATACTCGACTATACCCTAAGAAAATAGTTACGAATATATGCCAATCATATTGAATGACAAAACATTTCATTTATTACTCGAAAATATAGTTCATGAATATCAGAGTAAAATCTACTTAACTTTTTTTCGTGTATTTTCTCTTTTTATTTATTGATTTTCTTTTCAATTTTGTCATTCACTTACTTTTCCTATCATTTTCTCTATGATATAATAAAACCTAAAACCAGATTCAGGAGAAGGAGAGAGAGATTATTAAATGAGGAAATAGTAAACAACTATTCAATTTAGTGTTGAATTGAAGCACTATTTAGCTAAGAATTTGTGTTATTTGTAATATATTAGTGAATGAGTGCTGAAAATATCAATTTTCACTGAATATACATATGTTTTGCTCTAAATTCCTGTTAAATAAAAAACTTTGGAATTTGTAATATAATTAAATAGATGTGAAAATACTTCGATAGCAAAGGTTTTTCGTGATTTACTCCTATTTTGAGGAGTAGTTTACCACTAGTATAGCATTAGCGTTCGTGCTTTTAATAATTAACCAGGTTAAATAAATGAAAATGATTCTTTCATTAGGCTTTAAGCTTTGATTAGAAGTTTGTTTCAATTTATTAACGAATTAATTCGAGGCATTAATTCTAATAAAACTATTTTGTTATTTGACTCCATTTCAATGACAAAGATTCAAATGATTAAGGATTTAAAGTAATGTTCATTCAATTCAGTCGAACTAAACTTTCATTTCTTATAAAGTATTCTATAAATAAAGATTTTTTAATTAAAGTTTCATGTCTTTCATGTTTTTGTTACATTAGATCGTTTTTTATTGGACAGAATCTCAAATTACTTTTTACTTAAATATTAATAATTTCATTGAATTTCATTTATCTTTATTTTTAATTTTTTTTTCAAAAATCTTCTCAATTGAATTTATAAGTATTTTTATTTATGACGAATACAATAATAATTAATACAATAATTTTTTTTCAGAAATTTAACAATTTTTTTGTAATAAATCTTATTTTTTAATAATAAATCACAGAAAATAAATATTAAAAAAGGGTTTAGAATATTCTCTATTATTTTATCTAATTTTTTAAACGATAGTTTTAATTGAAATCCTATTAAATACATTCTATAAAAATAACATTTAATTTATTTTTAAATCAATTTAATAAATATTACATTCAAACGGCACTAAATAATGAGTTATAATTTTACAAAATTTTCTAATTTAATGTAATAAAAGTAATTTAACTTTTTTTTATTAAGAAATATTATTTTACTCAATATATTCAGTGTTTGATATTTGAAGAGTTAGCAGAAAACAGTTACCATATTTTGTTGTTGTTAGTTCCTGGTCTAATATCGATTATCAATTTATTATCTTAACACTTATTTGAGTTTACAAAGGAGCTTTTACTTTGTTTGAAATCGAGGTCTGTCTAATCGATACATAAATACATAAATTTGTTTTGAATGTAAAGGTATTCATAATTTTTGAAATGAATAGCCTTTCAATTGACATCTAATGAACATCTTTTCATAATTAATTAAACAGTTGTTACGCATAAGAATTACTTTAATTAGAATTCGTATTAGACTTCAATTGACACGAAAACACTTTTCTAAGTTTCTCTTAGTGTTCAGTCTTAGTCAGGATGTGTTTATTTGGTTGGATTCCACCCCTATTACAGTGCTTTTCATCCAATCCTTCACTAATTCAATAGGACTTTCTATGTTATGCTAACAGTAATTGAGTTAAAAAACGAGTTCCAACCCATATTTCAATAGCAATGAAAGTGCACTTTTCATAGAATGCTATACAACTAATATATAATAGTATTTCGTTGTTTAATAACTAGGAATACTATTTGATAGTTGGTTAGTACCTGATGTCTGTTTTCCCTTCAGTTGATGTGTTTTGTGTTGTGTTTCTCGCTCTCAGTTTTGTGCGATAAATGACTTTTCAGTAGAGAAGAGCAAATACTACAACCGATTCATTGAATTGTGTTTTCGATTCAATTAATTTTCAGTGAAATAATTGTTTGGAAAAACTATTTATTCCTATTTTTTAAATACTTTTCATTGCATTTGGAAATTATGTCAAATTATTGAATATTTTATTAACAAACGATGTTTACAATGAAATACAGTTTTTTGCTCTTTTCGTTAGTATTGACTTTCGGTAAGTTTTTATTTTTTACAACTTTTAAGACTTTCTTTGAATGAATGCCTTTTATTTGACAATAAAATGAAGTATTTCATCAAAATTAGTTATTATCCTAAAGAAACGATTGTCAGAGAGGAGGGATTCCCACATATTTATTACATTTCAAAGCTCTTAAACTGATTTCTTTGACGTCTCAACAAAATTCATCGACAGAACTCTTTTGTGTGAAAATAATAAAAAACTTTAAAATATGTTCTCAAAAGAATGAAATTTATTACCTAGATACATACTCAATATAACCTTCGCTCAATTAGAGTATAATTATTAGACTCAGTTTTTCCTCAAACTTTGTTTTTCAACAAATTAGAGATGAGTTCTTAAACTCAATACTTCCAGAGATATCACCAAATGTTTCCTATCTTTGAATTATTGGGAAAAAACGACAATTTTTGTATGAAATGAATTCTTTTCCGAATATATAATAACTATTTTTAATTTAATGTATTTTTATTTTTATATAAAAGATAAGTTATTTCAGCATTAGATCCAATCAAAACTTTGCAATAAATTCATATTAATTTTAATTAATAATTTAAAATTATTTTAGTTTTTATTATAAATGAAACGATTCTTTATTTTATTGTAATTTTAATTTTACTATAAAAAGTTGTCAAACAAATTGGTAACTAAGAGTAAACATTAGCAAGGTAACGGTAATGGCAATGGTAATGATTCATTCAAATATTTTAATTAGAGATTTATAGCGAAACCTGAAATGAATCAAAAATTATATTTAAAAAAATGAAAATCCGTTCGTTTTTAGTAATTAATCACTAAAAGAGATGGAAAATTTCCAAAAATTACCTGAATTTCAACATTTAATGAATAAAAATTAAAATCATTGAAACTAAAATTAAATAAAATAAAACTAAAATTAAAATTAAAACTAATTAAGAATTCTTTAAATCAAAACAAAGATCTCAATAGATATGAAGAACTGGAAATACACCCAAAATAAGTTTTGGTGAAAAAAAATGCACTTAAAGTGAAAGCATAATTTATTCGATGTTTATTCATATTTTCAAGGTAAAATTTATCAAACCAAACTAAACGTAAATTCTTTCCAGTTTCAACCATAATTACCTTGAAAATACCAAATCCCTTTTTTTATGAACACAACATTTTAAGTATTGTTAAAGAATTCATTTAACTTTTGTTTAGCGCTTCAAACAGTTCTGAAGGTTCACTAAATCCAGTTTTTTTTAAATAGTTTTTCAGTACTAAAGTAATGGCTTTGAAATATAGATCAATGTCTCGAACTTTTCCACAAATCTGTTCGTAGGGATACCTCTTATGGCTTAATATTAGAGATCTTTTGTAAACAATTTTTTGTTACGAAACGATAAATCATTTGAAAAATAGGTTTTTTTCTGTGAATTTAATAAATAGTTATGAATTCAAATATTAAAATGTATTACTTATTCACTAATTCTGTATAAGTCATACATAATTGAAATGCTATTCAAATGGAAAAATAAACGCAATTTTTTTTTCAAAAAATTCCATTAAATCATATTCTCTGAGGGAATCATATATTTCTGATTCGTGACATAAAACTATTTGAACTGAATTATTTACCATGCTCAAATTTAAAAGTTTACAAATTTATGTCAAATATCTAATAAATTTTGATTTCAAATATTTGCGATAAATTTGTGTTGAAATAGACGTTAATTGAATCAAATAAATTAAAAAATTATCTTGCTAATCTTGCTTAATATTCATAAATTGTTCTGAACTTAAGGCTTCTATACTTTATATTTAATTTGGTGTCAAATGATTTAATTTAAAGAAATCAACTAAACGTCTATCAGATAATAAAGTTATAGTCACTAGAGATGAGTCACAATAAAGTCTGTTCTAATTCTTCATAAATCTGTTAAAATTTGAATAAAGTATTACGAAGAGACCACTCCTTGAAAATCGTAATACATATGTAAATATGTCCTTAAGAAAAGACTGGAAGAGTTAAGTTGAGGCAAAAGTTAATGAAAAGTAAAAACAATTATCAAAATTATTTAAATGCTTTGATTTGAAAGTCATTTGTAATTAAACGTCAAAAGCAGTGAAAATTCGTGTTATAAGTAATCAAAATAATTATCTCGTAATTCATTTGTTGTTTTTCTTCTATTTTCTAATGTGAGCACAGCCTTGACTTTAATTGAGGGCCAGTACTCAAGTGGACAGAATTATTGCGACCACAATCGACTGCAGCGCTGCCAACAAGACATTACTTCGAATATCCAAGACTTGAGTAATGCCCAGAGTAATGGCTACAGTGGAATATCAAGTGGTTACCAGAGCTCAAGCAGTGACACACATGCCAGATGCAGGTGATTATGTCATCATACCTGTGCCGTCTCTCAAATTATTTTATTGATATACTGTGCGACACAAACTATGATAGAAGTGCCGCAACTCTATAAACAATACAATTCATTCAATTTGAATGAATGACAAAATTTGTATTCTATGTCCGCATATTTGACTTTCTCTCTCTTTCTTTCTCTCATAACAACTGTTTTTACAAATCATTCCTAACGCGGAAGTGAACCAAAGCTTTCCGACGGTTATTCAATTCCCTCTCATAACTCAATTCATTTAAATTTTAACATTTTTTCACTTCTTTTAATTGTTTAGATTTTTTTTTATTAAACTTTGATTTCCTTTTAGAGACAAAACTCTATTAATAAATAAATTAATTTTAAATTATGCTTCGATTGACATATTTTTTCATTTTTTTTATTCAATAAATTCCAAATTACCATGTTAATATTGCTAATATTGCTGATTTTTAAATTAAAACTTAGCTTTAAAATCTCATTTTAAAGAATTTAACTTGTTTTAAAGGATGAACATGGTTAATTTTAAATAAGTTAATTTGATTATAATTAAATTATAAAAATTTGAAACTTTTCAGTGCCATTCGTCAGAACCTGGACTGTCTGTTGATGCACACCCCTCCATGTAATTCTAACAGATCAGCCATCTATGACACTCGAACCGGTGGTTATGATAATAGGAATCAGAACAACCCTGGCGATTTTATTAGGAGAGCAAAACAAACTATTGAACGTTTCTGTGAACAGGGAGGGGGAGGTAATGGCTTTGAATGTATTTTGTGATTCTTATCTGAAATCAAATCATTGAAAGGTTGGAGAACTGCCTCATGTTTCTCACGACAAGACATCCGAAGCTGTGAAAATCAGTATGGATTCACTTCAGGCCCTCCAATGTCTTCATCGTCGGCGTGTTTTAATTACCAGGACTTTCGCAATTGTGTCACTCGAGTCATTCGCCAGTCCTGTAGTACTCAGGACCTGCAGTTAACGGCGACATACCTTATCGATAAGGCGGCAGATTTAAGTTGGACGTGTCCTCTCTCTGATTCCAACAGTAATTATAACAATCCTTCGCGAATGGACAGCAATTACGATAGCAATCGAGATAACTATCGTTCGGGTGGTTCTGGTTTGAACCCTAACTATAATACAAATTATGATAACAGAAACCCTTACGACCCCAATAGGGGTGTATTAGATCCAAACAGAGACAGAAATTATGACAGAGACAGACAGTATGGAAGTGGTGGCACTCAGTATGGAAGTGGTGATAGAGACAGATATGGAAGTGGCTCTTCGGGCAGTTCATACAACAATAGAGACAGATTAGATCCTTACTATTCAGGATCTCAACAATATCCGGGAGGATCTGTCGGTATTGTCATTAAAAAAGTTCAATAAGATTTTAAATAACCAAGATCAATCTTTAGACCGTTTCGGATCCGGTGGTGTACCGATCACTGATTCGTGTGTAGATAGAGCTGGATATTATGTAAGGACTTGTGAGGATACACTCGTACAAAGACAAAGAGACGCTCGAGAGGGTCGCAGCAGTAATGATGTGCAGCGAAGGATTTGTTGGTATGTTTTCAATCAATTAAAGTCAATAAAAACTATTAATTTTATTAATTTCCTCGAAAAGTGCGCTCTTCTTCTTCCGGGACTGCATTAGTAGAGTAGTTGTGGATCGATGTCGGGATCCGTCGCCGACGGCAGTCGAAATTCTGATGGGTTCCCGAAAACGAGATCTGACGGTCACCTGCAGAGAGTATTCAAGGGATCAGTGCTCGGCCTCAACGCTAACCAAATCCTCATTTTCAGTGTTTTTAAGTCTTTTAGTCTCAATAATTGTTATCAAATCTAGAATGTACTAGATCATCATCTTTTATTTATGCGAATTGTGAAAGTAATGACTTTTGTCAACATTCCGTCCTTTTTTGGATACCTTTAAATTGAATTTTTATACCAATTTTTATGAAATCTTTTTCCTCCAAAATAACACTCGAATCCCACATTAGTTTAGTATTAAATCAATGATATATTTATCGATTGTTTTGCACTTAAAATGAATTCAATTAATGTTTTGTTATAAAATTTTTCGAGTTTTGAATGTTTTTGAATTTGTGTTAATTGTTTTCTAACTTTATATAAGTCTTTACTGAAGAGTATTTCCGCCAACTTTTAAGAGTTATTGAATTGTTTTATTAATTCAATTGAAAGCAATTTTTAAAATCGTTTTGAAATTTCATAGTTTATTGAAAACAAGTTTTACGGCAAACCTTAAATGCAAAAAAATGAGGTCATTGTAAAAACTCACAAATATTTCACAATAAATACCAAACATTTGTTTTCGACTTTAACTTTAAAGCGAATTGTGTTCACTCAAACTTCAAGGATATCATACTTTTATCAAATATCCTGAAGACAACTCAAAGTTTGTTCCGTTTTGTGAACTGTCAATACAATGATATAATCGATTGGCATTTAAGAGATGAACAGAGGGTAGAGTCAGTGTTAATCGTTTTTAAAAGATATTAAATCAAACTATTGTTAAACTCATAGAAAAGACACGAATTTTAAACACAAATAAATAAAAACAAATTTTGTAGAAATTGACCCAAATTTCTAATTTAATTTAATTTGATTATTATACGCAAATTGATGTCATCTGGCAATTAACCAGTAATACGGGTCATTTCATTTGTATTTCTGAGCAAATTTTATAAAATTTATACAAAAAAAATGTCTATAACTTTTAATATAAACTAGGTAAACATTAATTAATAACAGACTTTGCACACATTGTTTTATTTTAAGCAAATCCTGTTGTTTTAACTTAACTTGATAATATCTATACTTTGATAGGAAAATAGCTTGACACTTTCAACGAATAACATCCAAGTGTTTTGTTTAATCAATACAATGCAGTGAATAAATCATCCGTTGGTCGCCTCTATTGGAAAACTTTTTGGAGACAAACAATAGTTTATTACTAACTATTAATCCGTCATATATTTAATGAACAGATGTTTCACAAATGTTTCGGTTTCTATTCATATATCTTTGAGACAAATGTTAAGAAATAAAAGCGCTATAAATACCTCAAAACTCGTTGATTTATTCTATACTATTCAACAATTTTGTGCGAAATGTTTAAAACTTTAGTATTTTTGCTAATTATTTTGGTCTCTCATTCGTACGAAAGACCCGTTAATTCAATATCGTTGTCGACGGCTAACAATCGATTGGCACTCAATCTTCTCAACCATTTATCCGACGATAAAAACAATGTTTTCATTTCTCCGTTTAGTCTTTCGACAGCATTTGGAATGTTATATTCCGGAGCCAAAGGCAAGACTGCAGAAGAGTTGAGAGAAGTGCTCGGATATAATTATGGACACCTCTCTGATCAACAAATAATAGAAGAGTTTAAGGATGTTCTCAAATATATAGAAAATATGGACCCAAAGAAGTATGAATTGAGTGTCGCCAACAAAATTGCGATTCAGAAGAACTTCACAATTTTGGATACATTTAAAGAGAATGCGAACAATAATTACAACTCAGAAATAGATTCACTAGATTTTATGAATCAACCGAAAGAAACCATGGATTATATCAACAATTGGGTCAGTTTTCAAACTCATAATAAAATCAAGAGTTTGTTTGATAAACCTTTGGGTCCATCGACTCGAATGGTATTATTGAATGCCGTTTACTTCAAAGGACTATTTCAGTACAAATTCTTGAAAAACGAAACTCGAAAAGAGTTGTTTCATATCAGTTCTGAAGAATCGGTGCAAACATTAATGATGAGAAGAAAAGGAAAATTCAATTATACAGTTGTGCCACAAATTGATAGCAAACTCTTAGAAATTCCGTACTCTGGAAATGATATCAGTCTTTATTTAGTTCTACCGAATCAAAGACAAGGATTAAGAAAATTTAAGACAACTGTCACTGATTTCTCCATTTTTGACAATAGTATCACTCAATTGAAAGAACAGGTCGTCGATGTAATGATCCCTAAGTTTAAAGTCGAAACTTCTTATTCATTGAGTGAAAAGTTGGCCGAAATGGGAATGAATACTGTGTTTAGCGATAGCGCAGATCTTTCAGCAATCGATGGCAGACAAGATCTTAAAGTGTCGAATGTCATACATAAAGCTTACATTGAAGTTACAGAAGAAGGAACAGAAGCGGCCGCCGCCACAGGAATAGTGGTTATCATTAAAGCAATGCCAATACACCCGACTTTTATAGCAGACCATCCATTCATGTTCTTCATTAGAAACAATAGGAATGGAATGGTTTTATTCAGCGGTCATATCAACCAATTAAAGAGTTCTTAAAGAGTTTTTACTAAACAAGTGTTCAATTAAAACATTTTCAAAAATGAGCCTTAAATTTGTCATAAAAATAACAAGGTAAATTCATGGTTGATTTCCTCTATTAAGTAGTTATATTAAGTAATTAAATTGTATAATCTTTATTATTTTAAAAATAAAATTATTTAGTTATTTATAGTTTTAAACGTTTTAAAAGTTCATAATAAATAAAATAGAAAATTAGAAATGACCATGATAAATTGAAATTTCAAGTAGTAAGATACCTTAATAGAAATTTAGGTATTTGAAACTATACTTGGTTTTAAACTGAATTTATTTTATCTAAGTTCATTTTATGAAATATTTTTCTTTTAAATTATATATTAAATACATTTACATTAGTTTATGAAAATTTTAAAAAATAATTTGAATTTTAATAGATATGACCTTTAATTTCAATATAAATATTATATAATAAGTTATTATTAACTAAATATCTGTATTTGAGTTCAATTTGAGTATAAATTAATTCTTTGAAATAAATATCATTTTAGAGTTTAAAGGCTTATAATTTAAAAATAATTTAATCGAAAAATAGGGATATTAATTCCTAATGACTGTACGTGTTATTCATTAAGTAGTGAAAGTAAAAACAAGGTAATACTACATTTAATAATATTATTCTCTGTCAGGTCTGATAAGTTCAGGTATGCATTCATTTTTTAGGTGAGTTTGGGTCAGCTCTGATTTTTGGTTTAATTATCAAAAGGGTTACAGGGATGATCAAGGTCCGCCTTCGGCGAGGGGGGGTACCTATTTTCGTCCGGACAGGGGGGGTATTCTAGCTATACCCCCCCCTGAGCCGCGCGACAGGGGGGGGTATAGCCCTAAA
>JAQFZL010001270.1:0-10962 GCA_034695685.1 Galumna lanceata | reverse complement strand
TATCAAATTTATTTATAATAAAAAAAATTGACTAGAACATTTGTAAGTGTGTTTTTTTCATAAAATTTTCAAAGTGAGAATATAAAAATGTGTTTTCGACCTTATTGCCCAACTTGCTTGTTCAATTTGTAAATCTCATTATAAACTTACATATATTATACATACTAATCACATTAAATAATAAACACTTTCAAAACCCTTAACCCTTAAAATGTAGACCCTTTCAACCCTTAAAAATATATCAATAAATTCAGTAATAAATAAATTAATTAAAAGTAATTAATTAGTTTTAGAAGTATTTATTTCTTTAATACAAATCAGAATTTGGGTGAATAAACAATAATTTGTTAACGTTTTGAGGATCCGGTCTTGACCTGCGGTCAGTCAATGTAAGTCCTGTGTAATTGAAATTCCTTTCAGATGACAAATTTGTTGCCTGAATTGAAGACAATTCTTTTGATAGAATATTTCAGAATAAATAAGGGTTGAAAGGGTCCACTTTTCGAGAAAAACCAGACCCTTGAGTAAAATTTCAAAACCCTACCCTTCCCTTAACCCTAGGGGTTTTTCCAAACCCTTCCAGAGCCTAGAGTCAAGGGGTTTATCATCATTTTTCAACCCGAAACAATTTATTTCAATCCTCGTTAGTAGTCGAAACAAATTTGTCCCCAAATATTAAAAAATAGTTTTAATAATTTTTTAAAACCGAAGTTATCGGTCATCAAAGTTGTGACTATTGTGAGTACGTCTTTCCGTTAATTTGAAGTTATTCCTCAACACAACCACCAAAATCTTATTTTTAATTTATTTAGTGAAATTAAGGCTAAAATGGCTCATTTTAAAAGTATTTTTCAACTATTGAAAGAAACATAAGAACAGAATTGACTAAAAAAATGAAAATATTGCTTATAAATAAATCATAAGTAATAATTCATTAAATTAATATTATTTTCGTCAGAATTAGTTTATAAATCATTATTTTAACTAAAAACAAAGATTTTTCAATTCTAAAAGGGAAACATAATACCCCCCCCCCCTATTTGCCATCTCAGCTTACATTATAAAGTAAGAAATCCTTTTTTTCATAAAATTTCGTTCATATTATACAGGTATACATAACACATGGGTTCATAAAAGACAGATTTCACTGTATTTTTTTTTTATTAATTAAATTAATTTCGGACTAAAATTAATTTGAAATAATTTTCATAAGAATAAGATTTTAGTGTAAAATATATTCATTTGGGTTTGTTTTGAGTCTTTGCGCCCGGATTTGGTATCGTAGCAGTGAAAGGACCCACACCTGGAATGAACTCTTCAGTTCCAGCTCTGGTGACATCACTTTGATAGGGCTGAAGGTTTGACTGTCGCTGACCTTTTTGTGTCTTAAGTTTGCTTTTATGACTGTCTGGTTTATCGTCGGGGGGTTTGTCATCGGGAGGTTTCCCTGATTCATCTGTTGTCGAACCGAAAACATGATTATACCACTCATCGAATGAATCCGGATATAAACAATAGAAAATTAAGAGTACGATCGCTACCAAACCGATCAGCACTAATAATATAATGAAAAGTACCAAAACTATTGCCAAAACTTCGGCCATAAATTATCAGTTTTGAAGTCTAAACTTTAAATGAGAATTCCAGCGATTAATTCAATTCAATTCAATTAACGGATAAAAAAGAAATAAATATAATTTAAGAATTAAATAAGAATTTATTTATTTAAACGAGACTTCAATTGAGTGATAGAATCGAGAAATGAATGAAAATAATTATAAAATTCAAAAATAATCGAAAAGTAATTCAACGAAAATCTAAAATTATTTCCAAACTTTTCTAATATTTTATTAATTGTAATCATTTAGTTTTAGGGCGAGGATGACCAAGGTTATTGTTGAACAATTGGGCAGGTATAAAATTTATAAATAGAGGTCAAATTTAAGTTGAAACAACAACTTTTAACGGTTAATATAATAGTTTAAATTTATTGAAAAAATTTATCAAAAACTTTTTATATACCATTTATGAGAAAATCGTTATTTCTTTCGATATAAACAAATAATTATTCTGTGCTAAAAATAATTAAGTTTTGCATTAATTATAATTTTAATTGAAGAATTTTTTTAATGACCTTGATAAAATTGACATCTACTCATCGATGCTTTATGATTTTTAAAGTCCCCCCCCCCAAAAAAAAAAACATAACCTAGGATAATTGTACTATAAAGTGGTGTCATTTAAAAGAATATCATATTTGAATTCCATATAAAAACATTGATTTGAAATTTGTATAATTTTAGTCATTTTAAATGAATTCACTATTAATTTATAATTTGTTCAAAAAATTCAAATCTTGCGCTTAAACTTCAGGCTTGAAGTAAAGCATTGATTTGTTTCTCATTTATTTCTTATTGTTTTGATTTCTAATTAAAGTTTGAGCTCTTATTCAGTGACTAATAATTAGATTAAAACTTAAATGACTTCAAATATATCGCCGACTGATTCTGGTATTAATGAGCCAATGAGTGGTCAATTGTCACCAAATAAACTAAATGAAGATTTCGATGATTTTGATGTATTGTTTTTATGATTAATAAATGAATCATAAGATGATTACAATATTATTGATTTACTTAAAGGACGAAACATTAACCGAACGTTTGGTTGGTTTGACCGAAATGTTTCCGGAAGGGGTCCGAAACGGTTTCATACATGTTATGAACGGTTCAGTCAATGGAGTAAAAAGTTTGTTTGGTTTGAGTCGATCTGCTCTTTGGGTTCTCTGCACTTCTTCGACAGTGCTTTTGGCGCCATTGGCTCTCGAGATGGAGAGGTCACAAATGGAAGAATTCAATAGACAACAACAAAGACAGGTCTCAATCAATTGTCAAAACTTAATAAGACTAAACATTTCTCTTTAGATATTATTGGGACCGTCGGCCGCACTCTCTGGCGGTGCACACAATTTGCCGGTTCCTCCCATTTCTCCCAAATAGAAATTCATTTAATTTTTTTATAATAAATTGACATTAATTTTATTAATTAATATTAGATATAAATTACAATTTATTTAATTATAGTTTTCTTTTCATTCAATAAATTTGTTTCGGAATTAATAGAAAAAACTTTTGTTTTGAACTCAAGATTTAACCCATTATTAGACCAAAAATTTAATAGTTTTGTATCGCATTCTTCTGATTGTATTAAACGAAATAATGAATTCATTTCGGACTGACTTCGCGGTGGATTCACTCCTTTGATGAAAGAGTAGAAGAGTTGAGCCCTATTTAGCCATTCGTTCTTCGATGACATCAAATAAGAGTCAAATGTTTGATCGGAATAAGAAAAATCAATTAAAATATTCTCAATATTAGTTAAAAAGTTTGGCAGTCGTTCCGGTATTTTGGCCTTTGAGTGAAGGCTTAAATGAGTGCTCTCTGAAAACATTTGGGTTTTTCTTCCATTAGTCGTATCCTTTAATTTAATTATTGCGTGAAATTCTGACTCCAATAAAGTATTGGGCAAAAGCTCTAAACTGGAAATACCGATGAGATTATGTTTTGCCGTTTCATCAAAATTATGGACATCTGTTCCAATTAAAACACATTCTTCGGGTAATAATTGAGATAAACAATGAATAAAAGACTTAAGTCGTGAAATATTTTCATCGATTACTATAATCTGATTTCCGATTACTGTTTGATAACTAATTATTTGAAACTTTTCTTTTCCCACGAATCGAAACAATTCGCGAAGACTTGATTTTTGGTCATTTGATCTGATTATTGATGAGTCCATTGAAGTCAAACGAATCGGTTGGGGAGTATTGACCACATTTAGAATCCAAGAGAAACTAATGTGAAGATTTGCAAACGTGGTATTATCTCCGGTCAACTCCAGAAGAGAACGCGCTTTACTGTTAGTTCTGTGAGTATTCATTGGGTTTCTGTCAATAATGTCTTCGAGTGAACTGCCATTAGTTCTTAGACTGGAAACGTTGTCGAGTATAAGAGACCTCCTCTGTTGACAAGTAGTTTGAGTTAATTCACTTTCATATATGATTTTTGCTTTATTTTTGAGTCGAACCACTATTTGTTGGATTTGTTTAACAAAGAAATGCCAGTCATTAAGTAATTGTTGTTTATCTGAAGACATGACAAGAATACTATACGTTCGCTGAAATCCCCGCGCCTTTGAATCTCTTAAGACAAACAAATAGCTTAAAATATGAGACCTCTGATCGTCACCGAAGTATATGAGTCCTTCCCCTTCGCCGGAGTCATACACTTCACAGCTTAGGCTCCGAATACAGGCGTCTCTTATAATAGTATTACTAATCGGAGAAGAGTCGGACTCATAATGTTTTGATGGATAACCACTTGTAATGAAACCAAATTTTTTGTGTTCACTAAAAGATAAGAAACCATTAAAACTATCCATTGATTTGGATCTAAGAGAACATCCGTCGCAGTCATAACTCTCGCCATTTATCTCATCATTGATTAAATGAATTTCATTATTAAATAGATTTGAATTATCATTAATTATAGAAGTGGTCGGCAATGAAGACATCGATGAAGTCATTGAAGAATCAGTTCTACTGTTTTCAGATCGCTTTTGGTCCACAAATGACATGAGATCTGTCTTCGATAGACAACGAGTGGTCAGAATTACATTCGGTCCGTGAAGTTCACAAAAGTGACAGAAACACAACAATTGATCCATTTTTTCAAAACTAATTGTTTTCATTTGAAACACAAATTATGTGTTTTTAATAAAAAATAACATTTTTTTATTCAAAATATTGATTGAAATTAGCCTTCAATTATAGACCATAGAATAGAGATTACATATAATTAATATGAATTTAAGACACTTTTATTCAAGTGTTTTAGACTTTCATTTAATTAATTCAAAGTTTTAAATACAATATTTTTAAATCAAGATTTTTGTATTTTCATTACATATTTGAGCCAACATTTGAAGCAGATTTTCAAACCCGAATCCAAAAACTTTTTCTAAAAAAAGCCCGTTTTTTGCTGTTTTTAGCATATATTTCATTAATTTAACGGTTTATTCATTTGTCTAAAAATCACTAAATTTTAAAGTCAATCAAAGAAACAGTAATTGTGTTTTGATTTTTATTAAATTAAATTAAATCGAAATCATTTGTTTTATCCATATTTTATGAAAAACATTTTAAATAAATGAATTCAAATTTGCTTTAATTATGAAACTCAACATTTGATTACTGAAAGTATTTTGAATAAAATGGTTTTTTAGTTTTCAAACTTATTTTATAATAATTGAATCACTTTTACAAAACCGGAAGCGCCTAAAGTTGGAGAACTAAAGCCCAAAACCCAAAAACTCTAATCGGTTTCGGGTTTGCAATAAATCTGTTCCCTTACTGCCCTCTAAAATTATACATGGTCATCCTTAGGTCATTAATTGTTTTAACTCAATACTATTGAGAGTACAGACTATTTTTTTGACACGTTTTGTCTAATTTTTAAACTTGATTTATTATAAATAAACCCATTACTAAAAATGACATTTATTTTGAATATGACTCAGGTTTTGACCGAAATTTCAAATGAATAAAATTTACAAAAAAAATTAATCTTTTTGTGAATCATTTCTAAGAAATAGTTTCCCTTTTATTACTCAAAAAAGTATTGAAATAATTAAATATTTCTCTAATTTTTTAATTATATTTTTTTGAAATTCAAATAAAATGCGTTTTTGAGTAAAATCTCGAGAAAATTCAGTTAAAAAGTATTGAAAGAAGTGTTGCCCTCTTTTGAGTGAAATAATCGGACATTCATTTGTTAGCCAATTGGTTGAGTGATTGTCAGCAATAGTGAGCGATGGCTGAGGCGGCCGTTGACTTGTCTTCAGATATGTCTTCATTGAGATATTTCTGTCATCAGTGCACTCAAGAATCAGATTCTGTTCTTTCCGTTAGTATTAATTCAATTAATACCAAATAATCGTTAAATTGTGTCAAATATTTACTTCGGTTTTTGGCCGAAATTAATGATTTGTTGTTTTGTATTGATTTAGGACTTCACGTGTCCGCGATGTCGATCAGGTTTTGTCGAAGAAGTGAATCACGAAGAAGACAATGAAATGAATCCGTTCGTCAAATGCTTTAATCAATTGATTTGTTATAAAATTGTTATATTTTATGTCTAGTCATTACGAATCCGATGAAAACAACGAAACCGATCAACAAATGGCCGATATATTGGATGACCTCTACGGACAGTTCAGAGGCTCTCAACAAACAAATGGAAGCAATCGTTCGAACGGCACTTCCCGTCAGACGAGCGTCGCTTCTGATGCTAATACAAGACGTCATCGACATTCAAATGACCCGCAGAGACGAACCACACGTTATTTTCAGGTTAATTTCCCGCGAAGTGCGGACTCCGGAGCCTTCGATAACCCGCAGTCATTAGAGGGGTATTTATATCACAATTTATTTGGTTTTTATTAATTTTATTCTGTTTTATAGTCTATTCCAACACATACTAACAAATGTCACTTCGGGTCAGTTGACTCCTCGTGAGGGCGGTATTAATGCGCGCGGACTCATTAATATAGACTTTCCGCTACCATTATTTCAAGTCCTTCATGGAAATCCTGGGGACTATGCCTGGGGTGAGGGAGGACTCAATGAGATCATAACTCAGGTCTGAAATTTATTTTTGATTTTTATAATTATATAATTTAATTACCAAATAGTTATTGAATCAATTGGACGGTTCTGGACCGCCACCAATGCCTAAGGAAGACATCGATAGAGTACCCTTTGTGTCTATAACTGCAGATCAGGTGGAAAAGAACCTCCAGTGCACTGTTTGTATGGAGGATTTCAAGCCCTCAGAAAAAGTCAGGCTTTTAGAGTGTTCTCATTGTTATCACAACGAGTGTATCGTTCCGTGGCTTCAAATGGTAGGTCTCTTTTTGTTGAAAAAGTATTTAATTGAAGTTATATTACCTCCGGGTATGTAAAGCACGCCACGTGTCCCGTCTGTCGTAAAGAATTCCAGACCAGCCGTAGTTCCAGTCGTGCGTCCAATTCAACAAATGACCCAAATGTGAGCCGACCCACCACTGAAACCAGTGATACAAATACCCAGTCATCGAATACCTATCAATCGACAGATGACTACGACTAAGATATTCGACTAAAAGATAACTGAAAACTATAGAACCAATTCGTGCAAAGAATTAATTCTATTTTAATGTATAAAAAGCATATTCTTATGTAATGAGTATTTTTATTTGAATTCATTTTATTTAAAGTAAAGATTTGCGCAAAATTTAAACATTTTGTTAAAAGGGATACCAATTTTTAATTCAGTTTTGGCATAAACTTTAGTCCATTGATTAATATAAAAAATGAATTTCTTTTTTGCACGAATCGATTCAATTGTAAAGAACTAATTCTTAGTATTTTATTTGGTGTTAAAATAAAAAATTTTGTTTTCAAATATTTGAATACAAATAATAAAAATAAATAAATCAGTAATAATAAGATCACCGAATGAATGATTTTAATGCAAATTTCAATTTTATGTACATTTCTTTGTTATTTCACTTATTATTTAAAATGTGAATCAAATAAACGCCAAATTTTAGAGAAAAGATGAGTCTTTTGTTTGAAAATTATGTAACAGATTTGAGCTCCACTTCATATTCAAGAGTACTGTTCGATGGGATTAGACTTTTGGATCGATTGCCGTAACTTAAAGTTCAAAATATTTATATGAGTTCTAATGCTTTTCAAATTGAAAATACTTACGGCATATCTGAGGGGACAGTTATCTTTCGCTTTCCTCCGACTTTCATATTTTGTAGTCCAATATCCCATCCTTTGATGATTTCTCCTTTTCCGAGTCTGAATGAAAAGGGCTTATTATTAGGTGTCTTATCGAACACTTTTTTATCGGAAAGACGTCCCAAATAATTGATGTGAACCTAAGTGTCAATACAATGGATATTTTGCAGTTCAGACAAACTACATGTATAAGATATAAGAACAAGGTTAAACTAACAAATTTGCCATCATGTGCATTGGGACCACTCCCTACAACAATATACCTGACAATTACTCCTCCGCTAAGCTTTCTTTGATTTTTATTTTAACTCTGAAATTAAAACTTAAATTAAAATAAAAACTAAATTCAATTCAAATTTCAAAAGTTTATTAAAATTAATGATTCTATGGTTTAGAGAAATTGAAATACAGACGGAATGGAACCAAAATTATTCAAATTATAATAAAAGGATTTAATTCTTAAAATAAAAATGAGTTTAAAATTATTTATTTTTTATCGGAATTCCAATTCTTTTTCGAATGACTTCCTTTTTGTCCAAACTTAGGCGTTTGATTAAAATTTCCCTTTTGTTGTCCCCTAAAGTTTGGCGATGGCTTTCCTCCAAAATTTCCTCCTTTGCCCCCGAAGTTAGGACTATTCCCTTGATTTCCTCCTTTGCCTCCAAAGTTAGGACCATTGCCTTGATTTCCTCCAGATTGACGCCTATCATTGCCTTTCCATTGATTGCCACCCTTTTGGTTCTGGTTCTTTTGTCCGGATTGATTCCACTGTCCTTTTTGTTGAAAATTCTTGTTTTGTCCACCGAAGCCCTTGTTTTGTCCACCGAAACCTCCCTTTTGTCCGCCTCCGAAAGGCTTTTTATTTTGGTTTTGATTCTGATTTTGCGGAGACTTTTGCTGGAAATTTTGGGGCTTTTGTTGAGAGTTTTGTTGCTTTTGTTCTGGTTTTGCCTTTTCTGGAGAAGATTTCAATTCTTCGCTCTCTTCTGAAAATACAAAAATATTTTAATTTATTATTTAAATTTAAAAAATATAATTTAATACCCGATTCCTCATCGCTCTCATCCTCTTCGTCTTCATCACTATCCTCGGCCTCAACCGCTTCCTTATCAATCAGTCCAAGAGAGTCATTGGCCTCACTATCATCTGATTCCTCTTCACTGTCCTCTTCTTCTTCGTCCGATTCTTTATTATTAATTGCATTCAATTTTTCGTTTTTATTTTTCTTCTGTTCGTTAATATTAGGCTTTTTTAACGAATTCTTTTGGTTTTCATTTACTTTTACCGCAGGTTTGGACTCTATTTTAACCTTTTTTCCATTACTTTCGGGAGAGCTTTCAAGCGCTTCGTTTTTACGTTTACCAGCTTTAAGAGAGGGTCCGCTCACTTCCACCTCTTCTTCACTGCTCTCGTCTTCCAAATCTTCGTCCTCTTCCATGTCATCGAATGGTTCGCCGACCAGATATCCGGTCAAATGAACAGTTCCCTCGCCGTTCAAATAATAAGATACTTCTTCTCCTTCAACGAACATAAGGTCTAAGTGGACCTGAAGATTACGGTTGGGCTCAAGTGTGCAAATCATGTAATCGGATTTGTCGTGTTCTACCATAACTGACACATACTTAGATGTCTTCTTTCCTTCTGTTGGCGGCTCTAATGCGGCGTTTGTCAGATGATATGATTCCTCAACTCTTTGTGAGTATCGTTTGCCTGTTTCTAATGTCACTCCTATTTTGACAAAACAACAGACAAATCAATATTAATATCATTTTATATAAAACTATTTAATATTAAAATTGAAACCAATCTTTGTTTTAACACAAAGACTTCGCCGAAAATTTATTTAATAAAAACTAATGTTTTAATTAAATTAAAGCGAAATAACAGTAATTTTTAATTTATTGCTTAAATTCATAAATAAATGAATACAAACCCCAAAACATTTTTAAATTCAATTAAATTAAAACTTTAAAATCTAATGAAAAACTGTTTAAATTTGAGGACAAAATCGAGATTTAGACGAAAAGCAGTAATTCTACAAAACATGCAAAACATGTGCGCTTTCAGTCTTTTAATACTTTTCTACTGAAGGTCTGGAAATTTAAAGCGCACGCGTGGATGACATCATATGTTGAGTTAATGTGTTGCTGTCAACATGTGTTAATACCAAATGTTGATAACTACTATTAGATAACGGACTGAATAGTCAACAAAATTTAGCCAATAAATGTACTAAAGTTTTTATTGAACGCCTTTAAATTTCCAGATTTTCAGCAGAATAGTATTAATTCATACAAAGACTCGTTGTCAATGAGTGAACCACTGAATCACTTTCACACATTTCCAACGTTAGAGATCAGCACTTGTTATGACTTGCGTTCACTTCTTTCCCAAAAAATATCAATTCTTTCTCAGAATTTTGAATAATTTATATAAAGATTGATATATAGATATATACTATATATTATATAGAGATATAGAGGTTAGAAATTATTGAAAATTATATTTCATTCAAAATCTTATTCTTCGAGTTATTTATCTTCAGTTCGTTGTTTGAGACAATTAATTCATATTTTTGTTTATTAATATAATATTAAATTCAATAAAAATGGAGAAATAATTCAATTTTTAGAAATGGAATCAATTTTATATAAACTCAATATTTTATAATAAAATTTTTTATTAAATTTATTTTAATTTTAATTAAAATTAATTTCAAATTTAGTTCCGATTATTTAAAAATAAGATTTATTTTAATGAATGATATTTTCATAATCTTTAATACAAATGAATTATTTTTAATAACATTTTAAATATATTTACATAAAATGATTATTTATTGTAATTTGTTTGTAATATTTATTAATCAAAAGTGTTTTCACTAAAATTCTTGTTATTTCTGATATAACTAGATCATTTTCTTGGCATATAAATTCCGTTATAGGTTTTATTATTAAAGGCTAATATAATTATGTGTATTTTATGCAGGAATGGTAAAAAGGGTTTATAGTATAAACTTTATACCAAAATACTCCCTAGTCTGTTTTAATCAGCAAGTTACTATAAAGGGTATTTGCTTCTCAATTGTATTGACTAAGGGTTGGAATTTT